>CAJVPQ010001278.1:0-19166 GCA_910591825.1 Funneliformis caledonium
ACGCCGTAATATTTGCATAAGTTTACAAATCGTAAATCTTACGCAATACTTCGCATTAAAAATATTCCTGATGTAGTCTGATTTTAGTGATCATTTTTATTTTAATAAGTATTATAAGAGCTTTAAAATAAAAATATTTCATTAAAATCTGATTACTAGATTATGAAATAGATTAATTTTTTAGTTTATTAGATTAATTAAAGTTAAAATTGCAAAATGCTGATTTAATCTAATCTATATAAAATCTTATAAAAATTGTTATTTTAATTTTAATTATTAATATTTAAAATTTGTATACAATCATTAAAGACTTTTTTATAAAATTTTTCTAACTTTACTCACTCTAATAATCTAAATACCCTTGATTTTAAAAATTATATATCATGAAATTATGCTGAACAAATTAAACTTCTATATTTATTATAACAAGAGGTATATTTTTAAATAAATTAAAATATATTTAATTATATATATATATTAATAAAATAATTTTTATAAAGGGAAATACATATTTTAAATTACTTTATAATATTCAAGTATTTGGAATTTGTGAAGATACATTTCCTATTCAAGTAAATATTTATAATTTATTATAATTTTAATAATTATTATTTATATTATTTTATTTATATAAATCTTATTTTAGCAAAATTATTTAATAAAAGAAGAAGAGAGTATTGAAAAAGAAGCAAATGCAGTTATATCACTTATTTATAATTACTTTACTCTTTATAGATTAGGTAAAAAAATAGTAATTCATGCTGACAATTGTGCTGGTCAAAATAAAAACAATGTAATGATCATGTATTTAGCATAAAGAATTACATGTAGATTATATATCCAAATTACTTATTCATTTATGATAGCAGATCATACTAAATTTAATCTAAATAGCTTTTTTGGATTTCTTAAACTGAAATTATAAAGATCTGAAATTGATAATCTTGATGATTTAATAAAAGTAGTGGAAAATTTAACTCTAGGAGTTTTAATAAGACGCAAACAATTTTTGATAAAAATAAAAATCAAATAGTACATTTTTATAATTAGATAGAATTTCTATCAAAATATTTTAAAATAATACCTAATATTTTAAAATATTATTATTTTATTTTACATAAAAATAATGAAGAAAAGTAGAAAATTAAAATATCAATTAATAGAAATAAGCAAATTATAGATATTTTAAAATCTAATATTAAAAAATTTTTATAAGAAATTTTTTCTGTAAGATTATCAAATAAAAGAAAATAGTATTTATATTAATAAGTATATTAACATATTAGAGATCCTCAAAAATGAGATAATCTCTGTCCAATACCAGATGTTCCAAATCCTCAAAAATTAGTTCATAAAAAAATATCTTATTTTATATTTATTTTTATTATTATAATTTAGTTTATAATATTTTATTTTATGTGCATTATTTAAATTATGTATTCTTTTTAAATAAAGTTCTTTTTCAATTTGATATATTCTCTACTTCTTGATTTAACCATTTACGTTTTTGATGCAACTTTTTTTAATATTTTAATTAGTCTAGAAGGTCAGTTTGTCAGGCAAGTAAAGTTGCTAGATAAAACCCATTTGGGATTTTGAAAAGTATTAAAGAGGTCATTAGAACATAAATAAAATATTTTGTCAATGACAAAACATTAAAATTATAACGAAATCTCCTGACTAATAAGATCGCATATTCTACAAAGTCTATAAATGAAACCTACAAAAATGAAATAAAATTAGCGAAAAAATAATAGCAATAACTGCAAAATACTTATCTATTAGTCTAAAGAATCAAGAAAGTTTAATCTAAAATCTACAAAGTGAAACTTATAAAAACGAAATAAAATTAACAAAGAAATAATAAAAACATTATCAAAACTAATAAGAATAAAAATTCTGCCTATCTTATTCTTTATCTATAGATAAGGTCTGATTTTATCTATTTCTAAGAAGCTAGCATTGTTCCTACTCCGTATAAATGAAGAAAAAAAAGAAAAAAAAGTTAGAAACATTCTTAATTAAAATAAAAAATCCTCTATTCTGTTAACTTGTCTATAAAGTTTAGTTTTGTCAGGTCAGTGTTGTTCCTATAAAAAGAAAACTTTTCGTTAGAAACGTTTAAGTAAATTAAAAAAAAATAAAAAAAAAACTTACTTGTTCAAATCTCTAAGTTCTGTTACTAATCCTTACAGAAATAAAAAAACTCACTTATTACTTTTATGATATACATTTGTCAATTAAAAGAAAAAAATTATTGCTAATCTTAAAAAATTACAATTTAAGTAGTATACGAAGTGACAAAATTGGTTAGTAACAAAATTAAAGTTTTTTTACTTTCTACTGCTAAGAAAAAATCTATGCTATTTTTAGATTTTATCAACTTCTTACTATTTTTGGATGCAGATCATTTTAGTGTAATATTTACTTTAACTCATTTTATCTCAATTTTTTATTATGCAAATCGATTTCCATTTATAATTGAAAAATGTAGTCTATACTGAAATCTATTCAATTCTAATTAAAACTCATTTTTGGATTTTAGTATAGTTTCTTTTCTTTCTATTGCAAAGCGTCTATATAATTGGTTTTTAATTATAATAGATTTCAATAACTGTAATTTTATATTAATAAAATAAAATATATAAATTTAGTAATAAAAAAAAATATTTAAATAATAATATAATAAAAAATTTTTAAGTTCTTTTTAATAATTATATCATTTGAATCATTTGAATCATTTAATTGTTATTAATGATTATGATAAATATATTATAAATATATTTTATAATATAATTATTTATGAACCTATAAAATTAAATAAAAGAACTAGTTAGATTCTATTAGAATTTAATTCATATAACTGAAATCTAATTGAATTGAATTGGTCTATCTTTAAATAGAATAAATAGAACATTTGAAATATTTAATTAGATTATATAACTAGAATAGCAAATTTATAGATATCAAAAATGTATTTTATTATTTATTATAATAATATAATTATACTTGGATAATTATTTTAACAAGTATTTTTGAATAAAATTATTAAAATGTATTTTTTAAAAAATTTTTAAACTTTAAATATTAGATTATAAAATTTATAATATTAAAATTTTAAATTAAATAAATTAAATAAATTACCCTTTACCATTCGTCCGCCTATGCTAAACATGTCTTTTACATATCAAAATAAATAAATAAAATACATAATCAAAAAAAAAAAAAAAAAAAAAAAATCAGAATCAATTTTTGATTGGAGAATTGTATTGTTACACGGTTCGTCCAACTTTAATATAAATTAATAAGCCACCCAATATTAAAGCTGATAGAAATTTAAAAAATTGAAGACCGAAGTCAAAATGACCGATGATCTTGATGTTGAAGCTATGCTAGAGGCTCCTTTTCGTAAAGGCCAGGTAGAATTTTGTTTCTAAATTATTAGTTATTCATTATTTATTCCAAAATTTCAACAAGTTTTTCATAGGAAAATAATGAGATCAACGCAATTAACGGTAAAACTGAAAAACATCACAAGGAGGATAGAAAAAGGTAATTAAGCAAGTTTCTTTTAGTTTTAGTTTAACAAATATCTTTAACATCTCTTTTTAACAGTGAAGAACGACGACGTCACCGAAGTTCTTCACGTACTTCTAGTCATCGTCAGAGATCACAATCTAGGTCTCGTCGTTCACGTAGATCACGCTCTAGATCACGAGTACATAGAAAGCGTCGGAGTAAGTCCAGGTCGCGTGAAAGACGACGAAGGAGTCGAACTCGTTCTCGTGAAAGAAGAAGGAGAAGCCGTAGTCCACGTAGAAGAAGTCGCAGTCGAAGGTGTCTTTCCAAGCTCTATTCTAATATAATATATTTTAAATTTATATTGATATATATATATATATATATATTTTTATTCTAGTGAGCGACGCCGAAGGTCACCAACTCCTCCTTTAGATGAAGAGGAACGTGACAAACGTACAGTTTTTGTTATGCAACTGGCCGCACGTCTTCGTTCTCGAGAACTTGCTGATTTTTTTGCAACTGTTGGAAAAGTTCGTGATGCCAAAATAATTGCAGATAGAATATCTCGGAGGTCAAAAGGGTATTTAATGGCAATATAATACAATATAATACAATATTCCTTTAATTATAATAATTTATGTATATTTTTTTATAGGGTTGGTTATGTTGAATTTTATGATGAAGAATCTGTTCCTAAAGCTTTGGCTTTGACCGGACAAAAACTCTTAGGTATTCCAGTTATTGTTCAATTAACCGAAGCGGAAAAAAATCGACAGGCAAGATTGGCAGAACAAGCGTAAGTTTATACAAAAGGCTATATTATATTGAGAATATTTGAAATGATTTTAATAATTAATTTTATTACATTTAGAGCCTCGCATGCAACAGATATTGCATATCATAGACTTTATGTTGGATCAGTTCACTTTAATCTGACAGAAGACGATTTAAGACAGGTTTTTGAACCATTTGGACCCTTGGAATTTGTAAATCTTCATAAAGATCCCGAAACAGGTCGATCACGAGGTTTTGCTTTCATACAGTAAGAAAATTTTTAATTCCTCTGTGTTTGCTTGTATTTAGAATTGTTTATTAATTAATAAATCAATATAACAGATATAAAAATCCGGAGGATGCAAAACAAGCATTAGAAAAAATGAATGGATTTGAGTTGGCTGGAAGAACCGTAAGTCATTAAAAGGTTTATTTATGGATTATTTATTTTGCGAATTTAATCATTAAACTTTTTTTTTAAAAATAAAAAAAAAGATCAAAGTGGGTCTTGTTACTGACAAAAGCAACGGCATGAATTTAAACCTTGATGATGGTGGTTTGTGTTTTTATATATTATTTTTTGAATTTATTTTTGAAACGAGTGTACATGATAAAATAAGGATTTTGTTATTTGTCAAAGATGTTGCTGGTTTAGCTCTCAATGCACAATCACGAGTAGAATTAATGCAAAAGTTAGCGCGAGATACAGATTTAATCGCTCCTGCTGCAACTCCTGTTCAACCAGAACCGTCAGTAATTCATACATTATGTCTTTATTTTTTTTTTTTTCTTGTGATGGAAAATGTGTTAATTTGCTTTTAAATTTTTTTAATTGTAGTCCGCGCCCAGTTCAACCTAGAGTAAATCCAACTCGTAATGTCTTGTTAAAGAATATGTTCAATCCTGAAGAGTAAGTTTAAGTTTAGTTCTTTTTAATTGGCAAATATCAAAATCTTATTTTAAACTGTTATGATCCTTTAGGGAAACTGAGTCAAACTGGGCTGAAGAGCTCGAGGAAGATGTGAAAGGTGAATGTGTAAAATACGGACCTGTTGTTCATATCTCTGTTGATAGAGAGTCTGCAGTAAGTATTTCTAAACATATTTGTTTATTTGATTAACATGATTACGTGGTTCTAAATGAATATAAATATTTTAAGGGAGATATTTACATGAAATTCGACAGCGTGTCGTCCGCTCAGGCTGCAGTGAACGGTCTTAATGGCCGATGGTTTGGAGGAAATCAAATCTCGGCAGTTTTCATTCTCGATATGTTTTATAACGTTCGGTTTCCTAAAGCCGCAAATTTATGATACCTACTTTATTACACTCGGACAATTTTCATTTATTTCTTTAGCTTTAATCAGACTGATCGATTATTATTTGTGGATAGTTTTTAGGTGTTTTCATAGGAAGGAAATAACGACTTGCCATCATATGAAGGGGAAGTCTTTGCATTCTATGTGCGTCCGGGTCGCACCGTTGAGAAGGCGATGCAAGAGTAATTTGTTCATATTTGTGTGTCATTGTACTATAAACCCGTTTTCTCATGTGTGGCATGTTGAATTTATTCTTTATACAGTAGTTTATATGAAAATTACCACTGCGCGAAGCTATCATTATGATATCATTCATACATACACAAAGGGTTGCAAGAGAAGTTAATTTTTTTATACTTCATTTCTTTTTTTTTTATTTCACTTCATTTTGTCCTTTTGGTTTTTATTGTATCTTTTGTTGACTGTAGTTATAGGATAAACTCTCAATCGCAAGGCCCAGTAACTTTCGAATAAAATTGCTACCATATAACAGGTGTGCCGTGGAACGAAATTCTTGGTATACGGATGCCCTTATAATTTGATTTTTCTTATTTTTTTTTTTTTTTTTTTTTTTTTTTTTGGCACCGGCGAAAGAATACCACGTCGCATCCCTGTTGCTACTATACATATATATTATAGAAAAAAAATATATATATAATAAATAAATAAAAGTAAAGATAAAAATTAAAAATAATAAAACACACCAAAATAGTCAAAAAAAGATCAACATCCCGGATTACATAATATAATTTGTTCAAGTTGATTTAGAGTCACGTTTATATAAATCTTGTGACGTTGATATTAGGCATGTTAAACTTGAAGGGCTGAAAGCTAAAGTTCTCATAACACCGAGAAAACATACATCTATTTCTTTTACTTTTGCAGGTGCAACTAATACATTTCTTCAAATCGTTGGACTCATATACTTTCAAATCTAATTAAAAAATATACCTTTTTTAATATATACTTTTACAAAACATAAATCCTTGAATAATCTAAAGATCTGTCAAATTCGTCTGTGACGGTGACAGGAAAACAAACCGAATTAAACGACTTTGCTTATCGTAAATTAAACATTCCTTTTTCTATTTCTGGGAGAATTTCAGATGCCTGACGTTGAAGACAGTAAACTTGATTCAAATGGGTCCAGCAATCAAACATCTGCTGATTCACCAAAGTCAGACATAAACATCCAGACGCCTGTAGTAAAATTAGATAACAAAAAAGATCCTGATGACGCGAAAAATGAAAAGAAAAAAGTGGCAAAGTCTGTCTTACGCTATACAAAAGTACAGTTACTGGCATTACGCGATAGTCCACTTGTAAAAAAACCAGATGCTTTACCTCCAATCAGTGTTTGGTTTGGGTAGGTTTATTATTTTTTAATTAATTAATCGTAACTTTAATATACAATTAACTGTTATTTATAGATTTTTTAAAAGTTTTTAGTTACTTGTATTAATTCAAATTCGCCCTTTTTATAGGGAACAAACAAAGAAAGAAAAGAAAGTTGGTGCTGATGGAGCTGTGGAGACCGACAAGAGGTAATCTAAATCATTATAATAGTTATACTATATTATTTACTATATTATTGAAATTTTGACCGATTCTTATTTGTGTTTATATACGTTAGTAAAAATAATAATGCGCTTGGATCAGAATTAAATAAACCAAAAGATGATTCATTAGGAATTCCAAAGAGTCCTTTACTAGGAGTTTCAAAAAGTCCTAATGGATCTGCACCTACATCTCCTAAGCCATCAGGTGCGAATATTTAATTCGATTTCTATTTCTTAGTATTTATCTAACATTTTAAATATAATTCAATTATAGACAAAATTGTTCTTGGACCACCAAAATGGAACTTTGCTTCATCATCAGTTGGAGGATTAAAAGTTGTGGAGGAAAAAACGGCACCATCAAGGACCGGTAGATCAGATGGAATGCGACAACGTCAAGTGAGTGTTATATTGGCTTAAGACTATTAGATGGCATTTCAATATTGAATCAATTGTTTGATATTAAAATTGTAGGTAGTAGAAGACCTTTCATATATGCGAACTGGAAAAGACTATGAACCACGAGCACCACGGGGACCATCTGGTGGTCGCGGTTTCATTGGTAGAGAGGCATTACGAGAACACCGTACTTTGACAGAAAAGACAACGAAAGAATCAGTTGGACATACTCACGGAACACATGGTCGTGGATTTGGAAACATGCGGTCTCATGATACAAGTAGAAGTATTCGCCGGGAAGGTAAAGACGATTATTTCCATTAGCTTTGTGCTGAATCTTATTAAACACTTTCCATTATATTTAGGCATTGGAGGAAAAGAACATTCTGGAAGAAATATTTCAAGATATCAGCATGTGGAGGATAGGGAAACTCCTGAATGGATGAATTATAATCCGCAGACTGATGAAGATACAAAACACTTTGACAACGGTGAAACTAGTGATAAAACTATGTTTGACCTTCAAGCCTGGAAGGTACAGATGAAAGAAAAGGATAGAGAACAACGAGAACGGAATGAGAAGGAAAAGACTAAAGAGCGAAAAGAAACATCAGAAAAAGGTCGAGCGCGGAGTATTTCGCGAGCCGATAGTAGTATATCTTGGAGGCCAGGAAATAAAACTGTGCCGACTGAAGAAACTAATAACGCTTCAAATAATAAAGTTACAGAAATTGTACAGGAAGGATCGAAGGAAAAAAATTCAACAAATTTCGATGGTAATTATCTAGATTTGTATTTATACTATGAATGTTTGTGTAATTCTTGTCATTTATTTATAGATTAACTACAACATTTGAGTACGTTATCGTTTGAAATTTAGATTCTTCACCATCATTAAATTTGGCCGATGTGGACCAACTATTTGGCCCTGGCGGAATGGAGTTGAATGTAAAGGAACACTCAGGTTCATCGGCTTTTAATAAATTTCTTTTTCAGCACGAACTTGCTATGACCGAAGACAATGGACCTAAAACCGGAACTGGATCGCATATAGAGACAACAATTCCTCGAGAGCAAGGGACATCTCGCTTTGCCAGATTTTTCTCTCATAGTACCGAGGAAAATATTCAAGAAAATGACCATATGGAAAGACCATCCACATTTCAAGTGTCTCCTCAGAATCTTCCGGTATCAAACGAAATGTTAAAACCTGGTCCGATTAGTCTTGATACTCTATTTCAAAGTCAAGTCGCCACACCATCTACTACAGCATCTATTTCTCCCCGCATTGCACCAAGTGAAGGAATACGGATCCTTCCTGGAATGCTCACTGAAGAGGAGGTTTTACAAACTTTAGGAGCCAAGCCTCCTTTAAAACCTGAACTAAAGGAACGAAATTCTGAAGACGAAGCCGCTATGTTTAAAATATATGCAGCTTTAAAGAAAGGCCCCGTACGTTATTTTACCTCATTATTTTATTTTATTTTATTGTTATTCTTTATAATTAATTTGATAATTCTAAAATTTAGTCGACTTCGGATTTACCAAGTCAGCTGTCACATAATGTGCCCATATCTTCTTCACATCAGTCTGTACAATTTCAACATTCAGCGATTACAAATTCAGGATTACCTTTCAATGATCCTTCTATAATCAGTGCTCAAAAACCAACCACTATTAACAAAACTAATATATCAACACAAAAGGTTGATATGTCTAATCGACATCTTGGTATTTCTGAGTTAGCTCCAAATGATCCTGTTAAGAAGGTCAATATGCTTTTTGGAGGAAATGTTCCAACTTCTGTTTATCGTCAATTGAGTTCAAGGTCAGATAATAGTTCCAGAGAATCATCTACTGCTTCTTCACCGGCTTTGAAATTCAATCCCAAACCAAATATTTCGAACTTTCCACACTCGCCACAATCTTCGGCAATTGTTCCTGATCTTCACGCATCGGTTTATAAAACATCTTCCCCTCGTTCTCCTATCATTTCTCAAAGTCAAAACCCTTCACAATATCATAATATAGTTCCACCTTATTCCAATGGACAAAATAATCCTCAACATTCTCATCATCGACAAGAATTTCCTCTTCCTGTCGGTCGCAACATACCCGTGGATCAATTGTTTAATATGATACCACAACCTCCACGTAATGTTCCTCAACAAATTCACCCCCAATTCCAACAGCCTCCAATGACATCTTCCATGCCCCCTCAAATACCATTTGGTTATCAACATGATCGTTATCCACAGCAACTTCAATTTTCTGGACCTCCGCCAATACCACCACAACATATTTCTGTACATCATCATCCTGGATTGTTACCTCCTGGTACGGAGGCTCTTTTCGCAAATATGCATGGATATGCACAATTTATTCCAAACCTTGTAAACAATGCAATTGCACCACATACCATACCCGGTACTATATTTTTAAATGTAAAAAAATCAACCTTTTTTTAAATATATATATATTTATATATTTTTTTTTTATCATTTTTTTTTGATTTAGGTATTCCAAATAACACGAATATGCAGCAACGTGGGATGATGACTTTGGAGGAAATTGAAAGGAGAGGAGGTCTTGGTGGCCGTTAGGTTTCATACGCATATAAGGACATGTATTGTTTGTTTTGAATTTTTTCCTTAATTTTTTCTTTGCGTCTATATTATATTTCATTCCACATCACCCTTCTTTTTTTACATCTTGATAAATGCACTGTAATTATCATAACAAATGTTTTTATACATTATATATATATTTCAATAATATTTTCAGCTATCATAAATACTAGTGTAATATTTTTTTTTTTTTTTAGAAGAAAAAGGAATATACAATGCGATTTTCGGTTAATCCCTATATTATTTATACCATAAAGCGATCATTTGTTAAGTTGGTCTATTTTTCTGGAATACCTAGGGCAGGTACGTCTCGTCTTTGTGAGATGAACATACATCATTAATTACGTGGTCCTGTCAATATAGGTAGAAGTTTGTTGAAAATACCCCAACTACCAAATAGTACGAGTTGGGTATTGTCAATAAAATTCAGATATGCGATGTATATGAATTTTCGGAGATTTATAGCGCCAAAATTATATCGTAAAATATGAATAACCATAAGGTTTCATATTAGCGAGCAGAGTATTCAATTGCAATTTGTAAAATATAATTTAGTGTATAGATACTGGAATATGTTAATTCGGTAATTTATTATCTTATCATTTATTGCATTAGTTAGTCATTCATTAGTATTATCAATTGTTAAACAAATTATCAATTTACTTATATTGAAAGAACTATTATCATTAGAATTTATTAAAATTTATTATTATTTTATTATTGCATTAATTAATACTGGGAATAATTGTAACATATGTATATATGATGTCAACGATTTACCGTTGGCCAAATTATAAATATCAGTTTTTCAATATAGTATATTATTAAATTTTTTTGAATAATTTAATTATATTGTATATTTTTAAGTTAATACTTTATATAATTGATCCTTTAAGTTTAACACTTAATTTTTCATTTAATTATAATATAAAAAAAAAAATAGGGTTGATTTAAATAAATATTTAAAGTAAAAAAATTAATATTATATATAGAAAATATTATTTATCCTTTAGACTGTTTAGCAGGCAATTTGTTTACAAATTTAAAAAATAAGTGTAAATTTTTTAATAAAATATTTTTAGTAATATAATAATTATATGAAAATATGGTTTAATATATATTTAACAACTTTATTAGAAGAAATTTTAAGTTTATTAAGAAGATTTTTAAATAATTCAATTTTAAAATTAAGTTTTAAAATTTATTATTAAAAATTTCTTTAAAATACATATATTTACAAATTAATTAAATCATGTTACTACTAATAAAAATTTAATAAATTTATTAAAGTTATTTTTCATGATAAATTTTATAATATTCTATTATGATTAATATTATTAAAAATAAAGATTAATAAAATTATCAAAGGTCAATAAAAAAATTTTTAATATATAAAATTTTTAATATATAAAATTTTTCAAAAATAACAATTTTAGTTTATAAGTAACTTTAAATTATTTATTAAAATAAAAATTACTATATAATATATATTTATAAATTAATTTAATAAAAATTTTTTAAAAAAATTTTAATTTTTATAAAAGTAAATCAAAAGAAAATTTATAATAAATAAGTAGGCAAATTTATTTATGAATCTTTATAAATTAAGAGATAAAAGAATATAAAGTAGAAAAGAGATTATTATATTAGAGAATGGAATTTTATCTAAACTTTTGTATAATTGTAAGAATCAATTAGCATTGACTCAATTATTAAGCTGATAGACAACAGAATATTTTATATAATCTTAGCCTGTATATATATAGTCCTTTATATTATTTTAGACTAATAATTTTATAATAAAATAATTTTTAATACAAAATTTATTATAAATAATTAGAGTTTCAGATAAGTCGAATCAACTCACGAGTTAGATAAACTGAGTCAAGTTTAAATCAAATCAAGTTTATAATTTTTTGATTTAATAATTTACGAGTCAAATCAAGTTTGAGTTGAATTAAATATTTAATTTGATTTGAACTTGACTTGACTCAAGTTGAAAATAAGTCTTACTTTTTAAGAATAAACAAACTGGTTTATTTTTTCTTCCTCTGTTCTGTTATTTTTCTTTTCCCCTTTCTGATTCTTTTTCTCATTTTATTTTATTTACATTTTTTTCATTATTTTGTATTTTTTTATTTTATTTTATTTTATTTTTTATTTTTTTTCAATCATTTTTCTTATTTCTTTCCCTTTCCCCTTCTCTTTCTGTTCTTTTTTTTCATTTTCTTTTTTCATTATTTTTCTAATTTTTTTCTAATTTTTTTGATTTTTTTTTATTGTTATTTTTTATTTTTTTTTATTTCATTTATTTTTTCTTTTTTCGTTTTCTCTTCTTTCCCCCTTCTGTTGATTTCTTTTTTTCTGAATTTTTTTTTTGTTTTATATTATTTTTTATTTATGTTTATTTATTTTTCTCTCCCTCTCTTTTCATCTACTTTTTTCATTTTCTTCTTTTATTATTTGTTTTTTTGATTCTTTTTATTTTGTTTTATTTTTTTTTTTAATTTTTTTTTTTCTTTTTATTTTTATATTTTTTTTTCATTCAGCTTTATTAAAAACAGTTCATATATTTTTTTAGCATACACATACATACACATACTCTCTCTAGGCCTTATTTGGATCTTTAGAACTTACCGATAAGTGAATTAATTCTTCTTTCTTGTTCTTCTTAGATTAGATAGACTTCTTTGAGAATATTTACTAATGTTTTTTTTTCTTTTCTTTTTAGAATCGGCTTTCTTTAGGATCTTGGAAACCTACTGGTAAGTGAATTTCTTCTTCTTATTCTTCTTGGATTGGATGGGCTTCTTTGAGAATATTTACTAATGTTCTTTTTTCTTCTCTTTTTTAAGACTGGCTTTCTTTGAATCTTGAGAACCTACTAGTAAGTGAATTCTTTCTTCTTATTCTTCTTAGATTAGATGAGCTTCTTTGAAAACATTTATTAACGTTCTTTTTTCTTCTCTTTTTTAAGATTGGTTTTCTTTAGATCTTAGGAACTTACTAAGTAAGTAAATTCCTTCTTTTTATTCTTCTTGGATTAGATAGGCTTCTTTGAAAACGTTTATTAACATTCTTTTTCTTTTCTTTTTTAGAACTGGCTTTTTTTAGATCTTGAAAACTTACTGATAAGTGAATTCCTTTTTCTTATTCTTTTTGAATTAGGTGGACTTCTTTGAAAACATTTATTAACGTTCTTTTTTCTTCTCTTTTTTAGAATTGACTTTCTTTGAATCTTGAGAATTTACCAGTAAGTGAATTAATTTCTTCTTCTTGATTAGATGGGCTTCTTTGAGAATGTTTACTAATGTTCTTTTTTTTTCTTTTTTAGGACTGGCTTTTTTTGGATCTTGAGAATTTATCGGTAATTAAATTAATTCTTCCTTCTTATTCTTCTTGGATTGGATGAGCTTCTTTGAGAACATTTACTAACATTTTTTTTTTTTTTCTTTTTTAGGACTGGCTTTCTTTAAATCTTGAGAACTTATTGAGTAAGTGAATTCCTTCTTCTTATTCTTGTTAGATTAGGTGGACTTCTTTGAGAACGTTTATTAACGTTCTTTTTTCTTTCTTTTTTAGGACCTGCTTTCTTTGAATTTTGGGAACTTACTGGTAAGTGAATTCCTTTTTCTTGTTCTTTTTGAATTGGATGAACTTCTTTGAAAATGTTTACTAACGTTCTTTTTTCTTTTCTTTTTAAGAACTGGTTTTTTTTAAATCTTATAAACTTACTGAGTAAATGAATTCCTTCTTCTTGTTCTTTTTGAATTAAATAGGCTTCTTTGAGAACGTTTACTAACGTTCTTTTTTCTTCACTTTTTTAAGACTGGCTTTCTTTAAATCTTGAGAACCTACTGGTAAGTGAATTTCTTCTTCTTAGATTGGGTGGGCTTCTTTGAAAATGTTTACTAATATTCTTTTTCTTTTTTTTTAGAACTGGCTTTCTTTGGATCTTGAGAATTTACCGGTAAGTAAATTAATTTTTCCTTCTTGAATTAGATAGGCTTCTTTGAGAATATTTACTAACATTCTTTTTTTCCTCTTTTTTAGAACTGGTTTTTTTCGGATCTTGAGAATTTACCAATAAGTGAATTAATTCCTTCTTTTTATTCTTCTTGGATTAGGTGGGCTTCTTTGAGAATGTTTACTAACATTCTTTTTCTTCTCTTTTTCTTCTCTTTTTTTAGGACTGGCTTTTTTTGAATCTTGGAAATCTACTGGTAAGTGAATTCTTTTTTTTTGAGTTGGGTGGGCTTCTTTAAAAATGTTTACTAACTTTTTTACTAATATTGCAGAAGTCCGAAATACTAAAACTTAGTGAAAAATTATTTTTAAGAAAAATAAATTTTTTTTTATTTTTAATACTTTTTTTAAAATAATTAATTTTATTTTATTTTTTTTTATGATTTGATTTAAATAAAATAATATATAAAACTTAAAAATAATATAATTTAAAATAAATTTTTTCTTTATTTAAATATTTATAAGTTAATTAAATTTTGACTTGAAACTTGATTTGAACTTGACTCAACTCAAATAAATTCAAATCAAAATCGAGTCAAGTTAAACTCGAGTTAAGTCAAATTGAGTCAAGTTTAAAATTTATATAACTTGAATCAAATCAAGTTGTAAGATTTTATAAAATAAACTTGACTCAACTCAATTTGAAAAAAACAAGTTGAATAGAGTTGATCTTTAAACTCAACTCAACTCAACTCATTTGGAACTCTATAAATAACAAATTTTTTAATCATATAAAATTCAATTTATTTATTTTATTAATTAAACAAAAAAAAAATAATAAGAAAAATAATTTTTTAATATTTTATTTATATTTTATATAAACATTAAATAAATATATATTTATTTATTTTATTTAAGTAATCATTTTATTTAATTATATATTATTATTTATTTTTTTACAAATACTTTTATTTTTAAATAAAATCAATTTTATATATAATTATATCTCTCAAAATAAAAAATTATATAGTTTTAATTTAATAAAAATATACTTATAAAAAAAATAAATATATAAGAGATAAATATATAAGTAATTAACTATATTGTTACTCAACTATTAATTAGGCAGAAATACTTAACTGATTGAGTAATAGTTAAATTTAGCTCAAAACGTACATTTTTTTAAAAAAATTTTTCTTAAATTTTTCTGAAAACAGAAAAATGTTACATATTTTTCTTATTATCTTATTTTGGTATTTATTTACAATTTAAACTTCTAAGTTAAAGGTATAAGGTTTTTATTAACTTAATTTTAAAATAATTAAAGATACTTTAGATAAAAGTATGTATACATTATATTTATTAATCATTTAAAAACTTACTAATAAGTGAAATCAAAATTTTAACTATTATTAGTTAAATCATATACAAACTAATATTTAGTTAACCAGCTATTATTCTTAATATATATCTTAATCCTATATAGTATATTTTTAATTAAATTAATTAACGTATTATTAGAAATTTGATTTCATTTTTAATACAAAGCATATTTCAATTCCTTCAAATTTAAATATTTTTAATGCATCTTTTCAGTTCTGATTACAAGTGTTCAATTAAATTCAAGTTAGGTAATTGATTCAACCAATCTTTCAAAATTTTGACTTTTTATTTTTATTCATTTTTTAACATTTTTAGCAATATGAACTGAAACATTGTTATCCTAAAATAAATACTTTATCTATTATAATTATTATTAATAAAAGAAATTAAATATGTTTCAAATATTTAAATATAATCATGATTATTTATTTTTCCATTAACTTTTATAAGTAGTCCTATTACTTTTCCTAAAAAAAACCCATATTATTACACATTTATTGCTATGTTTTATTACAAAATCATGTTTTAGATATTAAATCTTATTTTAGAAGTTCTTTAAACACAACTTGAACTATTATTTTTAAATATAGTAAAGTGAGTTTTATCATCCTAAATAATTAATTTTTATTTTCTAACAGACTAGTCTTTCCTTTTAATACACTAGTTTAAGATCAAAATCATGCATTTTGCAATTTTTATATATAAAAAAGCCGATTCAAACATTTTACTTATATGTTAATTCCAAAATCTAATGTGTATAATTTCTTGTAATTTTCATACAAATATATTCAAAACCTATAATATTTAAAATAAATTATTTAAATATTATTACAAATATAGTTTTAAAGTATCTTCAGTTAGAAATTTTAATCCAAATAATGTATAATACAGTACATTTTAGCAGTTTTTTCATATAAAATTTAAAATCAGCATTCTCAATTAATAATATATTATTAATTAATATTGTAGAGCCGATAAATCTACATATATTACCCAAATATGAGAGATTTATACTTGATATATAAAGGTTACATTTGACTTTTGTGCTCTATTTTGACAATTTTAGCAGCTTTTTCATATTAAATTCAAAATTAGAATTCTTAATTAATAATTTATCATTAATTAATATTGTAAATATAATAAATCTACATATATATTCCTAATATGAGAATTTTATAATTGATAGATAAAGATTACGCTAGACTTTTGTGTTTCATTTTGATAATTTTAGCAGTTTTTTCATATGAAATTCAAAATCAGTATTCTCAATTAAAAATTTATCATTAAGCAATATTGTAGAGCTAATAAATCTACATATATTTTCCAAATATGAAAATTATATAATTGATAAATAAAGATTACGTTTGATTTTCATGCTTTATTTTGATAATTTTAACAGTTTTTTCATATTAAATTCAAAATTGGCATTCTTAATCGATACTTTATGATTAAGTAATATTGTAGAGCCGATAAATTTACATATATATATAAGAGATTTATACTTAATATATAAAGGTTACGCTTGACTCTTGTGCTCTGTTTACAATTTTAGCAAATTTTTATATGAAATTCATAATTGGCATTCTTAATTGATATTTTATCTTTAAGTAATATTGTAGAGCTGATAAATCTACATGTATTATTCAAAAATATGAATACATCACTTGTTAGATTAAAGTTACGCCTGATTTTTATGTCTGTTTAATGATAGATAGATATTTGTGGCATAGTAAAATTTACGAATATTATAATGATAATAATAACAATATAAATTTGAGTAAAATATTTAATATTAATATTAGAATTAGATAATAAATATCAAGAGAGATATATATATTTTTGTTTTTGTTTAGTATTAATGCATAAAAATAGAGAAGTTTTATTAAATCTCTAATATTTTTAAACTGGATGAAAGGACCATTATTAAAATTATAAAACTTTGCTAAAAAAAACATTTTATTATTTTATACTTTATTATATATTTTTTGCTTTTGTTTATTTATTATTCAATTATTAGTAATTTTATTTATTTGACATTAATTTTGAGTTTTTATAACAATAATGATAATGATAATAAACATTTTATCATGTAAATATATTTTTATCGTTAATGTTAACATTATTATTACTATTATAAATAAAACATTAAATTATTTACTTAATTTAAAATTTATCAATTCAATATATATAATAATAATTGTTTTATAAATAACTTTAACTTTAACATCATATCAAAAAATTATAATTATTGTTATATAAAAATTAAAATTTATTATGATACTTTGGTTTCTTTATATAATTATTATTTGACCAATATTTTTTAAATCCCAATCTATGCTTTCATTTTAAAGTTGTTTAAGAATTTTGTAAGCTTCATTTTCAGGAAATATATTGTAAGAAAGTATATTTTTTAGGATTTTTTTTCATTTTCAGTTATTATTCTATGTATTCATTTAATAATTAAATCTTCTTCATTATCATTTTTGTTAACATTTATTGTTATTGATAATTCTTCTTTTAAAGATTTTGATTTTCCTTTATTTTTTTCTAATTGTAAATTTTGTGATTTATATGTTATAATATTACATGCATGATGACCTTTTACATTTCTTATTTCTGATTTATAAACATCTTGACGTAGAATTATATTAAGTTATTTAATACCATGATCATAATAAACAAATAATCACTTAAATCCTTCTTCATTATTTTCCTTTGTATTGTAAAATAATTCATATATTAAAAAATTTGGCAAATTAAATGCTATTGTTAAATCTTTAACAAGTTTCCATAAAACTTCTTTTCGAGATTTTATTGCTCATTCTCCTTTAATTAAAAATTGTATTTCTAACATATTCTGATAATAATAATGTAAGGCAGTCTCTTTCAGCTTGTATAGATGATATTTATAATTTTAAATCCTCACTATCTATATGATTTCGCTAATGTTTTATTTATAAATTTTATTTTAAATTATTCTAATGCTTCATCAAATGCAAAATAATGTCTAAGACGAGTAAGATTAACTACACAAACATATTAAAGAAGCTTTTGTAAAGATAAATCATTATTAACATAAAACAAAAATATGTTACTGATCTTGTATAATTACTTTTTTCAGCAACTGCGAAAAGTAGTGCAAATGCTGCTAAATTTTTAAATTGCATATCATAATTTTCTCTTCTAATTCTTATTTTATATCCAAACCAATATTCAGTCTAACAAAAATAATAATACTATACTTTCAATATATTATTATTTTCACTTTCAATATCTTTTATAGTTTTATTTCTATTTTTTAAATATTTATTTATTGATATACCAATTGCTACCCAAATTAATTCTAAAACACAACAAGTAGCTGAATAATCGACTACTTTTTCTAACTTATCTAAATATTTAACTTCTAAATTTGCTGCTATATTAAAAATGCCATATCCCGAAAAAATTGTAATTAAAGCACTACACATATCTTTTGATGTATGCCATTAACCTAACAGTAATCTTATATTATCTTTTTTTCACGATATGAAATTAATCGTCTAAATATTGCTTCATCACAACCAATATCTAAATTATTACTATTTAATATTCCTACATCATCAAAATACATTTCAC
>CAJVPQ010001279.1:0-19164 GCA_910591825.1 Funneliformis caledonium
CCAGTTTCTTTATAAAACTTAATAATCCTATAGACAGTACTTTTTTCAAATTTTAGAGTTTTTATAATAGTAGGAACTGGCACACCACACTTCCAAGCACTGATAATTTGGTTCCTTTCTTCGTCTGTTAGTTCTCGTTAATTTTCATTCATAATAAATAAAAAAAGTAAGAAAAAAAAAAACTCTTTATTTTAAAAAATAGAGGACGTTTCCCTGAAAAAAATAAAAAAAAATTTGTATCACTTTATTTATGCCAATCAGTTTACACACAATACGCGAAAAAATCAATATTATTATTGATCATCTATAATTTTAAAAAATTCCCGTGACCCGTGTCAGAAGAGTGTACTATACATTTGGTATACCATATATAATGTGATGTATATTGATATTTAATTAATAATATGCTAATAACTATTCCTAACTAACTTTAATTCTAACTCTAAATAATTATTATCATGATAAATAGATATGTAATAAATAAGATTTTATTACTCAAAAAAAATTAAGTTTCTTGAATAAAAAGTAAAAACAGAAACTTAAGGAATATGATATAATGTGATAAATATTTTATTATAATTATGTATCTGAGAATCATCAAATGCATAGATATATCATTTAAATTTTCCCTTATTATTATATATTACTACATATAGTATTCTCTAAAAATAATATCTTCTGTGATTAATACCTAAATACTATTTAGTATATATATTAACCTAATCACAAATATTATTTAGATATTTTTAAACTTTATAAAAATTGATTAATACCTATAACATTATTTTGTATAATATTTCAATATTAATTTTTCCTATTACTTAAATGTTTTCTATAATTTTATATAAAGTGAGGAAAAGTATTAGTTTTTTTTAATATTTGTAAAACTAAATTAAAGAAAACTATGTATATAATGAGAAGAGAAAAGTAAATTTAATTTTTTTGATATTTATTTATTAAAATTATATAATTATAACATTTATATATAGTATCCCCTGTATATTGCATTTCTCCTTAAAATAGTATCTAGTTTCTTATTTAGTATTTGTGAATACTATTCAATTTAAAAATCACATTTTTGATTAAGACTCTATATATTATATATAATGACATATAGTATATTACTAAAATTAATATTTAATATTTTATTAAAAATTAATATTTTTTTTTAAGTTTACAGGCAAATTTACCTATTAGATAATCTAAGAGATAAGATATTATTTTATCATTTGTAACTAATTCTTTATTTTCATCTTTTTCTTAAAATAACTAATATATTTTTAATAAAAATTAAATTTGAATTATATGAAGGTTAAAAAAGAATTTATTCTAAATAATATTCTTTTAAAATTATTTTAAATAATTTATAAGATATGATTTAAAACATTATTTTCTTAAAAGTTTAATTTTGATTATTTAATATATTTATTTTTTATTGTTATTCTTTTATCATAAATTGTAATTATATTAAATATAAAATAAAACTAATTATTAGAAGATTATGAATTTAAGCTAATAATTTCTTTAGATTATTGAGATTAGGTATTACTATATCAAAAGAATTTACTAACTTATTATCATCATTAATTTATAATAGTTGCTTTTTTTTCTTTGATCTTTCTAATTGCCTAAATTCTTTTTTATATATAATATTGTTTATATAATATTACTTAAAACTTTGTCATTATTGTTAATTATATATACGATTTGTAAAAATTATTAAAGTATTACTTTATAATAGGTAAACTTTTTCATTTAAAGAATCTCAATATTATTAAGAGTAATAAATTTTATTTTGTTAATTTAATATCATTATATAGGCTGGTAATTTAGACCGTTAACATCTAACGCTAATGCGATTTTTTTTTAATAATATTACATGAAGATTAAAACTAATTTATCATATTAAGAAAAACTAATAAAATTTTTTCATAAATTTCTATATTAAGACTATTACAAAAGATTAGGAATCGAGGGTCATTATTTACTAGATCGTAGCATTGTATAAAATAATTGTAAACTGTGTAAATCCAATATAATTATTGCACAGATTTTAAAGTTTAATAAGATGAGTAATTACGTTCTATAATATGAATTCAAACTTGTATTTTTTTTTGCACATTTAGGTACGCCATGTTTATCAGAAATAAAAAATGTCTAACCCAAATTTTTTTTTTTTTACCCATTTAAATCTATTAATGAAAGAACGAAAAATCCTAACTAATCCCTCACAGGAAACACGACCAAATAATAATAATAAATTCGTCATTAATGTTATATTCAATTGTGCGTGCGTATTGTGAAGGTATATGTTGAAATTGACTCTTAAAAAATGGCGATTTTTAATTTAGCGTGGGAAAAAAATAGTATTCCGCCTCAACGGGAAGTTCATAAAGAGAGAAATAAGAACTAAAGGATCTATGAAAGCAAATTCAACTGTTTGCTCAGTGATTTTATTTGATCATTATTGATATCATCGACCTAGAGGTGGTGAGACGATAGGAACGGGTTTGTAACGTTCACTAAACTCAATTTTCCTAGAGATTATAAATCGAGGATTTTAAGTACAATTTTTTTTTTTTTTTTTTTGATAAAATAAACATTTAATCATTTTCAATACTTACGCATACCACGCGCCTTTATAATTTGAATTATTGATTAAAGGGAATAATTAGTAAGATAATATTTAAATGATTGGAAAAGAAAAAAAAAAAGTATTGATAAAAAGAGAACCAACCTCCAAGCAAAGTCAAAAAGATTCCGAGACCGTTGGTTGGCGTTATAGTTAAATTAAATATCACAACCGCCAAAATAATTGACAAGACCTGTTTAACATTACCAGCCACGGTCATTGTCAAAGCTGATGTTTTTTTGTTGGCCGTGAAACTCACAACATTCAAAAAAAAGGCAATGACGCCATTTGTAACAAGGGCGAAAACTAAAGAAGTTGTCATTTCGGTACGACTAAATGCACGTACTCTATGCAATTCGCCGGTTACGTAAGCATAAATTACGGTTTGAACAAAAGCTAAAGGAGACATACGTAACAATAGATCTAAGGGATGGAGCTTAAGACGACCAACTTGAACACGATTTGTAACGACGGTTTTTAGAGCAGCTAATACTGTGCCAAGAACCGTTAAGAAAAAACCTACAAATGTGGAAAAAATAAAATTAACATGGGAGTATAGGGAAATAAAGTAAAATCTTTTTAGATCAATTCACACTTACCCATTTTTGTAAAATAATAATCACCCACCGTTGCAAACGCAACTCCCAAAACAACCTATAAACAAAACATTAAATTTTTTTAATTTTTTTTTTTTTTTTTAAAAAAAAAAAACTTTTAATTCCTCACCGGAAGCAATGAAATATATGTCTTGGTTGAGAAGTTCTTTTTTAGAAAGAGAATAGAGAGAATGATTGTAAAGATCGGTGTCATTGCGCGGACTACTTGATGAAACTAAAAAAAAAAAAAAATCGGGTCAATAATAATGAGATTTAAAAATTGTTCAAGGAAATAAAGATAATTTCCCCTTCCCCAAAATTAGCTAATCCCATAACTTACCGGCACAGTAACCAAATGTCTTTTAAATCATTCATTCATAAGAAACGGTGTCATAAGGAAAAAAAAAAAGAGGAACAATTGAGTATAAGTAGTTTGTTCATTGACAAATTAATCAATCAATCAACAAAATCGGATCGAACACTCCCGTATAATGTCAATTAAAACTACCTTACTAACAGCATCTCTAGTATTAACTATAACTTCTAATTTCGAAACCCACTAATACTCCAAGCGCTAACAATATCCAAGATCATAAAGTAAAAAAA
Organism: Funneliformis caledonium; assembly: GCA_910591825.1. Lineage (NCBI taxonomy): Eukaryota > Fungi > Glomeromycota > Glomeromycetes > Glomerales > Glomeraceae > Funneliformis > Funneliformis caledonium. The sequence continues at coordinate 3,835 of CAJVPQ010001279.1, forward strand.
GAAAAAAAAAAAGGTAAAATAAAATTACTTACAATGATACATTACTGATAGCAATATTTATAGTATATAAGACTGAAAACAACAGCATCACCATACTTTCACGCTCATTTAAACGGGCAGGTGTGAATATTCCCATCCAATAGAACAAATAGGATCCAATCGCACCACATAAAGCGTGCACTCCAGTTAATGTCCAAGGAAATGGGAAATCGTATAACTGCATGACAGCCTTGTTATATAATGTCAGGGCGAGATTAAGGAAAAAATAAAGGGAAAGCCACACATAAGATGTGTCTAATACATTTAGGTCCGCCATTTGGATCGGAATTGTCGAACGACTAAATTGACTACTCATCGGATTTTAAAGAGTCAACGATGCAAGGTCAGACCAGATGTGCCTGAGAATAGTTGGGTTAAAATAGGCTTGCTCGGCGGCACTATTGTAAATAGAATAAAAATACTTCACTCTTCCAGAGAGATTTTTTTTGTTTCGATATAAATAAAACCAATTGGATAACACATTCAAATAGCTTTATGACAATAAAACCAATCATTATTTGGCATGTCTATTATTAGATTACCAACCATATTATATGGTCTTACGAAATTACAAAACTATGATATAAGTGATAACATACGTCATACCAAAAAAAAAAAAATCAAATTTTATTTTAAATAATTTTTTTTTGTTGCAACAATGCACTTTTTTAAAACGATCATGAAAAAAAAAACAAAAATCGATGTAACAAAATAATAATTGTATTACATAAATATAATTCGATCGATTCACTATAGATACGTGTATAAATAATTAGCAAGAAATGAAATCATTTCATTCATCTCATTGTAACCTAAGTTTTCGTGAAAGAATTTTTTTTAGCTTAATCCAATAGAATATGTAAAATACATCGCATCATTTAATAAAATAAAATTTACCAATTCTTCGGCGGCTGTAGGATGTATCGCGACTGTATTATCGAAATCTTGTTTTGTAGCACCCATTTTTAAGGCGACCGAGAATCCTTGTAACTGTTAAAATACGTATCACAGAAATTTATATAAATCAACATGACATGTAAATCAACATGTTCCATTACAATATGTGCAAATGGTACGTACTATTTCGGCAGAGTCTCTTCCGATAAGATGAATACCGACAACCTTTTCATTTTCACCGTGGACAATAAGTTTATAAGCCGTTGCTGGTTCTATTATATAAACAGAAATAATTAATTTTAAATGTTTCGTATCGCATAAAGAAACAATCTCCAACTTACTTTGCTCCGTCATCGCGCTATACATATTCACAAACTTGGAAGAATAGGCCTTAACATTTTCATCACCATATTTTTTTCGAGCCTCCGGTTCAGTAAGACCCACCGCACCACAAGTTCCATGAAACACGACGGTAGGGATATCATTATAATCAAGTTTAAGATTCTTAAACTTTGAAGGACCAAAAAGCCTATCCGACAATCGACGTCCGGCTGCGATTGCGACTATGGATTCACAAATTCATAATTGTTTAATCCGATCGCAATATATTCAATTATTTAAAAAAAAAAACAAAAGCTTACCAGGCGTTAACTGTGCAATTCCGCAAACGTCGCCCAAAGCATAAATTTCTTCGACAGCCGTGTTTTGGTATTCATCAGCCACAATGTACCCTTTTTCATTTAACTTCACCCCAACTTTGTCCAGGTTTAAATCATCAACATTTGGTTCTCTTCCGATTGCCCATAAAAGGGTATCAAATTCTTCGGATGTATCGTTGGTTTCTTTGGATGTGAATTCTACTTTAATGGGCCCACTTGGTGAAGCGCGTGAAAGACTTTTAACATGAGCACGAGTTAAAACTCGCATTCCCTCCTTTTTTGATTGATCAAGAATTGTATCCTTGATAATTGGATCAAAAGTACGTAAAATCTCATCCGAACGAGAGACCAACGTAGCATTACTGCCTACATATAAAGTTAATCAAAATCAAGGAAATATGCGAAAACTGATAACTTGCAAATGATCTTATTTACTCACCTAAGGCATTAAAGATACCAGCCAATTCGACGCCTATATACCCGGTTCCAACAACCATGACCTTTTTCGGCTGTTCTTCAAGATCGAAGAAACCATCACTTGTTATACCAAGTTCCGCACCAGGTATCTCATGAGGAATACGCGGATGACCACCTTTAACAAATTAAGTTTGTTTAAGGAATGGAATTTTTTTTTAAAAAAAAATAAATCATTAATATAGATGAATATCGGCACCTGTAGCAATTAATATTTTCTTTGCTTCAATCTCTTCAACGCTTCCATTATGTTCCACTTTCAAAACGTTTTTGCTTACGAAACTAGCTTTTCCTTCAATGTAATCAACTTTATCCTTGGCTAGATTATTAGAATAAATCCCATTAAGACGTTTTATATACGCGTCTCGCTTTTGTTTGAGGTAATTCCAATTGAAATTTGGGATTGATGGCAAATCAAATCCATATTGCTTTGCATCATGGAGAGCTTCAGCGATGGAAGCTGTAAAAAAAATAAATAAAAAAAAAAGAGGAACCAAATTATTTATGAATTGTGAAGCTAATTGACCATTTAAAGGTATATACTGTAAAACGTTTACGTACCGGTATTAAACATGACCTTCTTTGGAACACAGCCGACGTTCACACAAGTTCCACCCAAACGCCCAGTTGACTCTACCAAACCAACCTTAAAACCATAAGAGCCAGCGCGCCTGGCCGAAGCCAAACCACCACTTCCTCCACCAATAACCAAGTAATCATATTGTTTGCTTGGGGCAACAGGAGGCATAGTTGCGAAAGTTTTATAAAGTTGCAAGATACGTTTATTAGCCAGCAAGGTTTCTGTCTTTATATAAACTCTAGATACTGAAGAACGTGATAAATAAATCATTAGACATCCAAACCACACACCCCCCCGTTCCAAAAAAAAAGGTAATTTATAAAATCAGTTCAATGATCGGCACATAATTGATTAGCTATTTGGGAGAATGATACATTCTATAAAAATGCCGTTTTTGACAAAAATTTTTGACAAAGCGCGTGATTTTTTTTTTTTATAGTACAGTAAGACAATAAGGGTGGTGGAACGCAATTCATTTGAATCGAAAAAAAAAAAAATTTTTGGGACAGGACGATAGTATTTCAAATGATTGACCAAAATTTTTGGGTCGTTGGGAAGTTAATGAGTGTTACAGATTATGCGTATGTCCCGATTTTCCGAATGCGGGAGGCGGTGGCGCGTTGGAATATATCGGGAGGAAAAATTCAAGATTTGAAAAAACACCCGATAATTACTTCCGATATGGAAGTTTGTACAATATGTCATTGTTAATACGTGTTTGGCTGTGCCATAAATGATTTTGCACATGATCAAAAGGTATCAAGTAAGTGCATAAACCGGGGGTGTATGATAAGAACTGATATATAAATAAGAGATTCTTTTTTTTTAATTTTTTTTTTACAGCTCACTTCGTTTACTACTCCATTTACTGTAAATTCGTTTTAGAAATATTTTTTATTGAAAACTTATGATAAAAATGTAATGAAGAAAAATACTGTATTGTTAAGATAGTCTATTGCTATGGCAACTGCTTTATTGTTATAGAAGCTTACATGAATGTTATATTCTATTAGTGAAAGATATAGTAAAATGTATATAATAAGTTTGTTTTTGCTCAATAAATAAATCATATGTTTTATTCAATAATAAATCTTCTAAAATGAAAAAAAAAAGTTTGCAAGAAATATTTTCTTCACACATTTCCTTTAAAACACTCCACTAAATACTCCAAAATTTGTTTTGAATATTTCTTCGTTCTATTTTTTCTTTGAAAACATCGCGAAAATTCTAAGATATATGTTATACAAACAAATCGGGCCAATGAACCTCATCAAATCTTATAGTACACCCCGGTTTAGGATAAAGGTCTACACCCCCACCCTAGGTTAAGGATGCCCGATCGAGAATGGATCCGTCGTGAATCATGTGAGCAATTCGACGCAGAAACGGAAAGAAAAACCGATCGGAAACACACTTGTCTTTCAAAGAAAGAAAATCAATCATCTACCTAATAACTGCGTAATTATTAATCGGATATACATAATTCAGGATATTTTTGGTTAATTCGGATGAAGGATTGATATAAAAATAGAACGCAGGTTAAATATGAACAGGTTAAAGTGGTCTTGGTAATAATTTATAATTATGAATGCATTCATGTATTAGATAAATTAAATTCCTCTTTTAATAATTCAAACAAGATTTGCGGAAAATGAGATTCCGAATTTAAAAAATACGTGGAATCAAAAGTCAATCATTATTTGTCATTCATTGTCTTACAATGATCATAATAACATAAGGTAACGCAATAACGCAGTTGAGAACTCCATAATTGGTTGCATGGCTCCAGAATTTGTTTAAAAGGGGCATCAAGGGATCCAAGAGACCGATTTGGTATCTGTTTACACCCGGTTTGCGTGCAATAATCTCAGCAAATAATAAAATATATATAAACAGCAAACAGTTCTATAAACGATAAACAAATATTTCTCGGTGTGACATCCGAAAATCTTCAACAATTATTTAGTTAATCTCGTCTATTACATCGTGGTGTAACATCAAGTTGTATGAATTTTTTTCTCTCGTCATTCAACCCTTTTACCCGTTAACGCGATTTATTAAATATCATAAATCAGGTGAAAAATCTTACCATTTACAATGCCTATTATATTAATCGTTTTGATTGAGAGTTAGGTTTCAACGTATCACTCACAGGTTTCCTTGAAAATCTGACGAGTAATCGAAGAATTTTCCCGTAAATTACCACAATGAATAAAGAAAAAGGGTTAATGATGGAAGTCATTCAATTTGTGGTACAAAAAGCAAATTGATTAATGATATTTCCGGGTTTGGGATAGTAATGATCAAATGATGTCAAAAATAAAATCGGAGGACGGAAAATTCAATGAATTCATTAATTAGAATGTCATGTATTTTTTTCCCTTTCTAAACAAAGTGAGGTATTTTTTTCTTTGTAATTAATATTACTAAAAAGAATGGTTTGAGTAATTGATCTCACCAAGGAAGAAACCATGTGCCTGCTTTTATTATTGTTTGATTCCTTAATTCATTGATTAACTTTTTAATGCATCAAATTAAAATAATATACCTTTTTTCCTTTTTTTTTTTTTTTATCATCATCAACAACTTTTTGGTAATTGTATTACTTTTCTTTCATTGAATTGGCAATTTGTGACTTTGAAGAATTTCAGGCAACTATCGGACTTGGTAACTCCTGGTTGATTTTTTGCGTATATATTTCTTATATAAATCGTTAATTCGAGATCGGATCGTTTTCTTTTTTCTTTTCTATTCCCCTAGTTATTCTTTCTTAACGCGTTTCTTTATTACAATTCCTCGAACGATTCGGTCGAACATTTTTTTTTTTAAAAAAAAAAAAAAAGAGAGAGAGAGAGATCGATATTATGAAAAGCAATTAGCAAAATTCGCGAGTAAATAAAACCTAATCTCATCGATACAAATTATTACGCGCTCGTCATTTTAACATTACAAAATTTTCTTTTTCGCAATACAATTTTATTTTAACAATGTCACACACTTCCCAAACCACTTCATCTTTACCCACGCTACAAAATATGTTTAAGAAGAGGATTTCTATCAAAAAGGAAGGCGATGAAAATAATTATTACAACTTTAAATTCGTTCCTAGTGATACTAAAGAAGATATCCACGAAGTAATTTCTAATTGCTTCGAAATGGATTGTTTTTCACTTCGTGATCACGAAGGAAATTTCATTACCGGAAGTTATGCATCCTTGGAGAGAGATAAAACCTATGATATAGTTGATCGTAACGAAAGTAAATTGAGAAATTCTCCTACCTATCACGATGGTACTAACGAAAGTATCAATTCTAGTGGAAGCAAGAGCATCGAAAATGAAAATGCGATAAAGGTGTGATTTATAATTATTATTAAGATTTTTTTTTTTTCACACATCATATGCATGTATCAAAATTCGAATAAATATAATAGCAATTCATTAGTCCTTTTTTATTCCCAGGAAAAAAAACGCAAAACCCAACGGCAAAATGAACCAGCGGAAAATAATCCAGGTCCTTCCGTTACCAACAAAAAAAAACCCAAGCCGACGCAACAAGTTAAGGCTTGCTCAAGGTGTCGTCGTATCAAAAAGCGTTGCGATCGACAAAGGCCTTGCGGACGTTGTGTCAAATCAAACTTTGCAAATGCTTGTGAGGTCATTAAAATCGGCTATAAAGAACAAAGCTGAACCATTTTTGGGTTGTTATTTAATTATGAACCTTGGCTTTCTCTTTTTTAATGAAATTTACCTTTTAATTTTTTTTTTTTTATGTATTTAATCGAACGATAAACAATGTGTGCACTTTTTATTTTACATTATTTTTATATTAAATGATTATGATATTACGCAACTACTACTTTTTAAGGCATTCTTTATATGTACAAATATGATAAGCTTGAATTTTTTTTAAGGTTAGGAATAAAAACCAAACTCCAAAAAGGGTTTATTAAAATTCCCAGGATGAAAATGATTATAGGGGTTGTGGCGTATCATGATGTTTCCAAAGATGGGCGTTTAGTCGTGGCGGTACATCAGCCACATCGAATTTCTCTAAATCAAAAAAAAAAAGTTTTGTTTGGAGAAGTATTTCCTTTATTTTTAAAGGATACCTTTATTGTATTAATTCGTGAAGATAATTGTCAAATGAAAAAAAAAATTAGTTTTTTTATTTTTTTACTTAAAAAGATGAATTTTTATTTACATACAAATATGATTAATAATCAAGGAGGTTTCAATAAAAGAATTATAACTCTCCTTGGAGTCCTAATTTCCGAAAGGACAAGCGTATGGTCATACCAATCAAAGTCCTACATTTACGCCCTATGGCGTGTGCTTCATACACGAAGTCCTTAAAAAAAAATCATCTATTACTTAATCATCCTCGGATTGTACATAGCTATCACGCGTTCCTGTCGATTTTATTTGACCATAAATAGAATTAATTACATTACATTCGCAATGATTGTTGAATCAAATCTCCGAAAAACCTTCTTCATTCTAAATTTGCATAAACTCCTTTCAAAAAAAAAAAAATTAATAATAATCACTTTGTAATAACGAACGCTTGAACGCATTCACTAACTTTCAATCTATAAAGACAATTTTGAAATTACATTTCTTTGAAGGTAAAGACGATAAAAATGTAAGTAAATGAAAAGTCCCAAATGGATATATAATCCTTATCTTGTATCACATATTTGAGTTAAGCAACCGGTGATGTATAAAAGGCTATGAATTTTACAAATCTGTAAAAACCGCAATATTTTCCCAAATCAAACGGAATAGATTCCGATCCTTTTTTTAAAGTTCGTTTAAATTAAAATTATTTCTATATAATTCTCTTGAAATCAAATGATTCAATGTAAAAATTAATTTTCGCTTTGTAAATACTATAGTAATTAAAGCCTGAAGAAATGATTTTTTTTCTCTTGGCAAGATCTGAGAAGTTTTTCTTTTTAGGAAACCCTTTGCGTAAATATTTCGATCGTAGTAGTATGGTATAGGTTCGACACCGTGTATTAATATATATTTAATTAAGTCCGATAAAATGATTCATGCGATATCATTAAAAGTTTCTTGAAAAATTAAAATCTCCTATTAAAAATTATGTTGGATAGGTCAAATTTTGGTCTTTTCTTTTTCGCTATTCTTCCCAAAATCGACATTTGACGATGGCAGGAAAAGAACTTCGTTATTTCTATAATTATTATGATCCGAAAAAAAATCATTCGTCATTTCTAGGGTCATTGCCACGGTCTAAGTGTAAGAATTTTTAAATTAACAAAATTGCCAAAAAATTCACATGATCAAACTTAGATTTCTACCCCAATCCACACCCAAAAATCCACAACAAAAATTTATTTTTTGATTGAAAATTTCGTCCGTGTCAGTTTAACAAGGATTGATAACTTTATGTATCTTATCCATGTTGCTTCAATCCACCTCTGTATCATATAAATTTATAAATATAGCTCGTGGAAATCTCGTGGAAGATCTAAGCCACGTATAAGCCTCATTAATCGTATAAAAACGCTCTTCCATTAAAGAAAACTTTTTTTTTTTAATATCATTTCTTATTTCTTTCCTTTAAAAAAAAAAGGAAAAAAAAAAAAAAATACACCTTGTCTATTTAACAGGATCATAAATTTGTGGCGCAGCAAACAATGAAATCTTATCATATAATATTAATAACAATAATCATGATTTTAATACCGGTAATTCAAATTCACACTTTTCCAACATTATACGGTTCAAGGGAACCCGAATTTCGTTCTATTATTGTAAAATATCCAAAAGAATCATCATCTTTTAAAATCGGCTCCAAACAATTCATCGAATGGAAATCCACATTACCCCGTTCCAGTAAATATAATTTAATATTTTATCTTTAATAAATCATCAAGTGAAAATTATTTATTGATGTCTCATTTTGATAATAAGCTGAAGTTATCGTAGAAATATTAAGTTCCCCACGTTATGAGTTCAGTCCTCCTGAAACCATTTGGAAAACCACCGCCGTAAGTTATTCATAAATGTCTTCATTTGAATCTCACCACCAATCACCATTAATTGTTCTTTAAATAAATTAGAGTATTGGTAGTGGAAAGGTTTCATTTATTGTAGGACAATGGTTTTATTATAATATTTATAATGCCAGAGTTTATACTCAAAATCATCCTCGAGTAATTGGTACTTCCGGTCATTTCACCATTTATTCTCTACCAATCCAATCATAATTTTCATTGAGATTATTTTATTATTTCGCGAATATACGTGAATCTATTTAATAAAATCTACTCTTTCGGCGCCCAATTGTAAAGAAAACTAAAAAAAAAAATTGGTACAATCAACATTCATCCGATCGTATTCTGTGAACGTGATTATGAGGATTTCGTATGTGATCATAATAATACTTAGCACATTGCTTAGCTGATCTAGTTTTTATAATTTTAGAAATTTTCTTCCATTGATTTCCGTGTTCTTTGTAAGCCTTCATAAAATCTGAGATTTCCGCTTCTTCCCAATGTCCAATATTAACGTATGGATTCGTTCTGGAAGATTGAGTATAATGATCCTTGATCTCAAACATCGTTCGATATGGAAATATTTTTGTGATTTTCTCCCAATCTTCTTCATAGTCCATAATAGCATTTTTCAATTTGATGTTTTCTTCGGTCGTCCAAGGATTACTATTAATCCTTTCATATCGAGTTCTAATACTTGTGCTCGGTCTATCTAAAATCTCACTAAGTAATTTCCATCGTTTCCCATGTTTATCAAGTAAATCTAACAACATTTGGTCTTCTTCTTTTGTCCATTTCCCTCGCTTTTTCTTTGATAAGAGATACCACCTATGTGCTACTTGATTTCGATCTTTATCATTAAATAATTTTGATATTTCCATCCATTTTCCGCTACCATACTCTTTCACTCCTTCTTCAAGTATTTTATCATCTTCAAGTGTCCATTTATTATAATAAGAAGGTCTTAATTGACTTAATATAGAATTCACCCACTTTATATTCAATGAATTTGGATTCCTTTCAGAATTAAAATAATTTTTTGATATAAATGTCCACTTTTTACCGTGCTTTTCTATCGCATCTTGAAGTGTAACAAATTCCTCTTTTGTCCAAGCCTTTCTTTTGGTTTGAATGGATTCTTCGGTTTCTTCAATTTGTGATTCATTCTCGTTTGATTTCGTAATTTCATTTGTAACCAAGGTTGATTGAAATTTATATATATTTAAAATCAAATTATTGGAGGTCCTACTGATTAAATGAATCTTATTGATTGATGTTTTAATGTCATTAAATTTGCTTGTAAATCTAAACATGATGAATTGTCAATGAAAAAATACAAGTGCTTTTTTTTTGTTTTCTTTCTCTTCTCTTTATACTTTTTTTTGTGATGCAATTACGTAATTCTTTTGCGTTTTGTGTATCATGAGATGCAGATGATCTTCTAAATTAGAAAATGATGAGAAGTATTGTGCAACTTTTCAAGCAACAACAGACATGTTTTAACATCATTATTATAAAAGAAAAACGTTTTTGGATTTTTACACTTCCCCCTTCCATAAACAAAAAAAAATTGGTTTTTACTATTTCCCTTACTTTATTACTTAAACTTTTATCACGCGTTAGAAATGGAATACATTTTCTCAAACATTCTGCGCCGAATTATTGATTTGTCGAGTTTCCCTCTCATACCTTTTTACTACCATATACTTAAAATCAAAGATTCAATCCAAAAATACTTGAATTAATATCGTTGAGCAAAGCTAATCAATGTTAATATAAATTATACCTAAAGCTATCTTCATCTTTCTTTCTACGAGAATTTTTAACGATTGCACTGTAAATTAAATTCTTACTTAGGTTTCGTATTTTCCGCTTGCTATCTTCTTACATTTCATTGCTCACTTCACGTTAACAATCAGTTAACCACATTAATAGAATTTACTAATTTAATCTAACAAATCTTTTCACGACAACCCTAAACCAATTGTAAATAAATCTGGAAAAAAAAAAGCCAAATGAAATGATAATTGATCAGTCATTAAAGAAAAAATTTGATATAATAATATTTTAAAGTGAGAGGCTAACGATCTTTTTGCATGGTAGAGATTATTGATTATTAATTTAAATAAAAAATAATGAGACTAAGTTTATGGAATGGAAAATTCTGATCATTTATTAAGCACGGCTGATAATATTTCATTCGGTTGAAAAGGACAATGTTTAAATAACAATGTAATGAAATCTTGATGAATAGTCACAGGATTATTAGAGTTAATGATAGAATTTATATCATTCAATGTGTAATAAATAATAAATTTGGTAAAGAAATCTGAATCTATTAATAAAAAAATAAAGTAATAGCAACAGTAATAGTCAAATAACAAAAAATGATATATTTTTTTAATTTGCTAATAATTTTATATGAATATTAAATATCTAAATAAGGAATTTTCTGTCTATAATTCATTTATATAGATATAAAAATGATAAAAAATTTTCTATTAAAAAATATTTATTAATATTATATTTACTTTTCATTTATTTTAAAAAGTAAAAAAATTTACTTAGATTACATTTATATAAAAAAAGGTATTAATAGCAAATATTAATACATTTATATAAAAAAAGGTATTAATAGCAAATATTAATACATTATTTAATTAAATATACTATATACAAAAATTCTTCAATAAATAATTAAAATAAGATTTTATTTTATTTTATATAATTATATAAATTATAAAACTGGTTTATAATTTATTAATCTTTAAATTATTTAGTAAACAAATTTGCTTACTTATAAACTTAAAAAAAAAGTATTAATTTCTTAATTGATTTTAGTAATATTATTATTATAAATTAAAAAATATATTTTAATATATTTTATTAACTTATTTAAATTTATTAAAGTAATTTTCAATAAAAATTTTTTTAAAATGTTTTTCTTTTTTACTATAAAAAATCATAAGTCGCATATGACTTTATAATATAATAATAATATCATAATCTAATTACATGATCTGATAGTAACTTCATAATCTACTATCCATATTCTGATAGTGATTTCATAACCTACTTATAGGTAGCTCCTTTGCATTTATAGCATTATTTCAACTGTTTCCTATATAATATGATGGTAACTTCATAGTCTAATAATAACTGGTACTACTTTAATTTAATGGTGATATCATGATCTAATAGTAATTGCTTTCTTCTTATTTCTAATCCGTTTACATAAAAAATCTATATTGTTAGTTCTGGCTTTCCAGTCGTCTTTGAATACCTAGTTCTATAATGAGGATGTTGGCCCTCTATGCTAGTTTGTATACTAGATCTATATTAAAAATTTGCGTATTTTGGTTGCCTTTCTAGATGCCAAAGTAGTGTAAAAAAAAAAGGTGACAAGCGGCGTAGTAAATTCGTGATTAATTTCAGCTGACATTATGCCATAATTCTGGCTGATCTTGGAACTCATAATTTGGATTTAACTTGGTAATATGATGCACTATGATAGTGCCATGGTAGTATTATAGAACTATTGTGAAACTGTTATAGAACTGGTAGGATGCCAAAGAAATTCTATTAGTTTGTCAGTTTTATGTTAGCTTAGATGCTGAAATATTATATCCAAAATTTGACTGAAATTATGAAATAGTGTTGGCAGAAATTTTTGTTAATTTTACTGCACCTTAAATTTTAAGTATTTATCCCATTACTATTCCCAAGATAATACTTGAAATAATGCCTGGGATGCTGAGTTATATGGTCAGAAATTATAGAATAGTGCTGGCTGAAATTTTTATTAACTTACTGTACCTTCAGTTCTGGGTACTTTCCCGTCACTTTCTCATAACTTTCTCATTACTTTTAAGGAATATTAGCAGGATGTTATAAGCTTTTCTGAAGTCTAATTATGATTGAGGTAGTATGTATGCCAATTTTTAAGCATCCCTATGAAAATTCTCTGTCCCTATAAGAAAAATTCACATGGACACTCATAGAGACGATCTTGATATCATTTTTGGGCTTCTTAATTTGATTTATTGAGTTCTTTATTACTTATCCCTATATTCCTATGAGTCCCTATTAAAAATAAAAGTTTTAGGAAAAAAATTTGATTATTCTATAGTACTCTTATAAGTAACTATAATCATGAATATAGTTAATATAATTGGTATATAGTCGATATATAGTATAAAAAAATAAAAAGATAAAGAGTTCAGAAATTCATAGAAACGCATAGGATCATAGGAACAAGTAGTAAAAATGCCTTCCCAGGGTTCTAAAATTGCCAGTTTGCTATACTAACAGCATTCTTGTTAAGTTTTTTTGCTATTCTTATAAATTTTTTATGAGGCTAAATTTTTGATAAGTCATGGCTAACTTATAGTATTAGGCATTTTCATTCTATCGAGAGCCTCTTCTAATGCTTCTGAAGTCTGCCAGTTCTGAAATATCTTATCCAATTTCTTTCAGTGATAATTTACTTTCAAATGATACTTATTTACATGCAAATTACAAAATCCATATTTAGAAGCCGTTGGTCTTACACATCTATCTTATTTACATAGAGCTCACTGGTATTTTTTTCAGTAAATATACACCCTTCTGATCGCGTACTTCCATTCCCACAAACTATTCCTTTATAAGAGAGATACTGGCAAATGTATTTACCGCTCATTGATATTATTCTTCCTTCAGTCGGTTAATCTTTTTGATGTCTATAATAATATTTATTTTTATTTTAAACTTTTTTGTTAGGGTATTATACTGAAATAGTATACTAGATAATATATCTGAAAATTTTTACTATAAGCCAATCTGAGCTTTCAGAGTTTTTTGACGTATCCGTACTTTTTCTCCCAAAGGTTAAAAAAGATAAAATGAAAGGATAAATGATTTGTTACTCTAGTAGGGATTACTTAAATTATATTTTAAGCTGTAATGATATAGTTGCGAAAAATGATGAGGGATTAACCACAATTTTTGAAGATGCTCTATCTAAGCAACAAGATATTCCATTTATAGGAACGTCTAAAGTAGGAGCAAATCACGTGATACAAACGTGATTAGTCAGAAAATAACGAATGATTATTAGTTTAATTAATTGAGGAATAACATCATCGTGCATTATTATTATGATATTTTTTTATTTTTTTCTTTGTGTGAAAAAATTTCTCATTATTTTTCATAGGTTTTTTTTTATTAAAACAAAAAAAACCTATTTTTTCCTCACTTTTCGTGGTTTTTTTTTGTAAAATAAAAAAAAATTATCTTTTTCTTTTTTTTCGTGGGTGAAATACAAAAACCCTACTTTTCATGGGTTCTTTTATAAGAAAAAATCCTATTATTTTTCTTCTATTACTTTCGTGAACTTTTTTTTATGAAATAAAAAAACCCCCAATTTTTTTTCTATTATGTCTACTATTTCTTCTACATCAGCTATTATCTCTGTGCCTTTAGTCGTTACATCATCTGCTCCTTTAGTTGTAATATCAATATTAAATTTCACACCGGACGAAAAGCGAGTTTTTCTTTTTGAAGTAAACTGTTCTTTAAAGATTCCAATGAAGGATTTTAACAATAACTAGTAGCCATTGATTTTAAATGTTTAGTCGAAATAAGACTTATATGAATATATAAATGTTGATGTTCAGAAAATTTTCACTTATCGTTTAATGAAACTCTGAGAATTAAATACCCGACAAAAGGAAAATGTTCTGAATAAAAAACGCTGAATAACCAAGATACGACCATCCAGTCTATATCATGCAAAGATGAAAGTTTCTTGAATAGCTTCTTCGAAGGTAGTTCAAGTAGAACGATATAAAAACTCTCTCAACCATATACATTCTTTATTAGAAATCGATAGGATAAAATGGCCAAAAGCCATTAGAAATTTAGTTGAAATAGAAGCAGTCAAAAATTACCTCTAGCAATCACATCTGCCGTCAAAGAATATGCAACATTGAAATTAGGTCTTGATGAATGTACACATGAGTTGAAACATAAAGAAGTGGTAAACATCAAGTATAAAGTTCGTGAACCTATGGATACTCATCTTATTGGAAATCTGGTTTTAAAATTAGATATTTCAGAATCTGTTTCTTATTTAAGAGAACATGAATATCTTGTTGAAAATTATCATATCTCCCAACGGTCTACTAAAGGTTTTGTGTTTACGCATTTCGATCAACTAAAGAAGCTTGAACGTCATGGGTGGTTAACACTTATAGATTCAATACATAAGACCAACCGTTATGACTAGCGTCTATTTACTCTTTATGTCTATGACACTTATGGATGCTGGAATGTGAACGCTCATTTTTTGTTAGCAGTGAGGATGCAGATACAGTAGCAGAAGCATTAATAATAATTCGCAATAAGTATTGTAGTTGATCTCCCCGTTACATACTCTCAGATCAAAGTAACATTGAGGTCAAGAGCATTAAAAAAGCTTTTTTCGGTATAGCTGCTGGTGAGCAAGAATGCCAAATTCTCCTTTGTGTTGTCCATGTTATAAGAATATACAGTCAACTCTTTCTACAACGAATTTTGATATAACGAATTTTACAATAAAACGGATTTTCATTGTCAGACAGATTTTTAAATATAAAAAAACCCTTACTATACCGAATTTAGTAATTAAAAATTCG
>CAJVPQ010001280.1:0-19164 GCA_910591825.1 Funneliformis caledonium
AAATTTTTAAAGGAAAAATTCGGGATTTTTACCATTCGAGATTTTGGATTTCGAGATTTTATACAATTCGGGATTTTGGATTTCGAGATTTTGACCTTTCGAGATTTTGGATTTCGAGATTTTGGACGGCACCCGAAGTTAACATGGTCCCACTTCTGATTCCGCCGATATCTTCTACATAAGATTCGTGAGCATCCGTGGTGACAGATAATTGTATGTGCCAATAAGACATGTGGGTGCTGTGGTCATATCCATCGAAATTTGTGTGAATCAAAGTGTTCCGTTGCCCCAGTTGTGCAGCTGAGATTGATCGGCTCGTAATATATTACTTCGCTATCTCACCCTGCTACATCCCAACCAAAACCAAGAGCCGACGCTGGGACCTACCCCCTGGGATCTTCATGATCCTTGCAGAACATGTATATTTCCTTATTGGGCATGATCAGTTTAATTGTAGGCGTAACGTAACAGACAGCTCGTCATCCACCACGGGAAATCAGCATGTGCAAAGGCATTCAAGTCTATAGGATCTGAAATTCAGTTTTTAAGGGGGTGTCTTCATTTATTCATTTATGAACAAACTAATAATAAACTGATGCAGGATAACATTTCATTTATTTGTTAAAAGAATAAATTTAAAATGAGGAAGGGAAAACTTCTATTTCGTAAAAATGCTTGAACCATTCTCTTAATAGCAATATTGTTCTTTAAGGTTTTATACATCTAATATCTCAAAAGGTTTGAAAATAAGGATTTAACTCGATTTATCAATTCTATTATTATTCTGTTGGAACACCAGTTTGCATTAATTTTTTTCTTCCAAATTCACACCGCTTTCCAAATAAAGTTATACTTATTATTCGCCGAACTTAAACATGATCTTAAACTTTTCGAACATCACTATCATCACAATATCAATAACGGATTATCCGAATGGCTCAAGATCTTTACCATTCCACGACTAGTCAATCCCAAGTTCATCGATAAAATATCTTTTGTCAAATGCAATAATTACTCATATATCGAAAATTGTTTTAAAAATATACTTGAACATGAATTTGATGAAAGCACCCATATGAAAATTATCAAGGTATTTACTTCTTTTTTTGATCGTATTCATCAGTCAATCATGCTGTATTAATTAATTCTAATAGTAACTATGTAGTGGTTGATGAGTCAGTGTAAAAACACGAACATCATATCAATCGTTTGGCGATCTTCAGATAAAGACGACAAGCAACTTCAACAATATGTTGTAGAAAATATGAAAAAATTGATATCTAAAGAAAAACCTGTTGATTTGCATAAAAATTTTGCCAAGATGTCTGATGACGTCAGAGATACAGTTGCCAACCTATTTAGGAAGAGAATACTTAATCTTTTAAATGGTCGTCGTCACGCCATTTGGGATGATTCCGATTCCCAATCCATTATCGCTCTTTTAACTTCCGATCGTCTAGGTTGATTATATCGATGTATTGGAAAAAGTTTCAACCTTTGAAGATTATCAAATTTTAAGCGTGTTTCCATCATTGCTTGATTATTGGATTAAAATGCCTAATGATTTTGATTATAAAATCTCTCTAATGTGTATTCAATGGTATAACAAGCTCATGGATCGAATGATTTATAAACCATCCAATTCAACGGTTCATGAGGAAAAAATTTTCAACCACAGTTTTTGAGAACTTGTCAAGCATCTGTTCATTAATTAATAAACAACCCACCTTGAGTGAGCGTTCTCTGAATAAATTAAAGAAGATAACGATCGATCGCATTAGTCTTTCCTCCGAACAATCAATTCTTAAAACTGCATCTATCATTGAAAAATTTGGTTCAGAAGCGATATGTGTATTTACAAATGACATTAAAAAGAAGATTGATTTGATGGAACTAGATTGCGGTGAACCTTTAATAAAGAAAATGCTAGTTATTTGTGGTTGCACTGGTAATATTCTGAAGATTCCAAATATGTAAGTGAAGAATCAGATATGTATATATAGATTTTTAAAAATTTTATTAATAATACTAATCAATTATATTTGTAGGTTATGTGAAACGATCTTATTGTACATCATGTCATGTTTGCAAAATAAATCCTTAATTACAAATCCGGAAATATCTTTGCTTGATTCCGCTAAATACTGGATTGTGATACTACGAACAACTGGCTATACTGAAAAGTTTCATTATCATCAACTGGTACATGAAACTAGAAATACCGTTCTCGGATGGGCTGATATTATAAAGAATTGTTCTATTAATATTAAACGTCTCCAGTATTTGCTCAAATTTGATGATGATTTCCTTCATGATTATTTAAATTCTGCAGATTTTGATAATGAAGAAATAATTACTATGGACAAATTAGCTAAAGTTCGTCAGGAATGTCAAAACTATGAACAAAGATTGAAATTCCTTGACGATTTTTATAAAAGATTTTGTCCGACCAAGGATGTGCAAAATTATCTTGATGATTTAAGTAACCGAAGTAAAAAACTGAATGAAATCTCCCTAAAAGAATCCTTGTTAAATTCCCATTGGGAATTTCATAATGAAATTATATCAATAGCAGAGGTTACATCTGAATTAAACAAATCTCAAGTATTTTATAATGTTTTTGAAAAACATTTAAATAAGGCAAAAAAATATCTGATGATGTGAGCAAAGCTATGGATGTTATAGATGTCAAATTTATAGCACAAACGTTAATGAAAGATGTTTTAAGAAAATTTGCTGTTAGGTGTAAAAAATATGAAAGATGGGAAGTTCTCAAATACTCAAAGGAAATATCATTTTGGTGTAACGTTTCTAATTTTGACAATGAGCTAAATTTAATGGAAAAATATAGCAACATTCAAATAAGGAAAAATGACACATTCATAAAGACGTTAATGTATCTATCCAGAGATAAAGATTGGAAAAAACGTACAGAAGATTTATTAAAGGTTACAAGTATTATCAAAATCAAGGAAAACTGGCTTAATAACTTGTTTAATCACGAAAGTTTGGATACGTTAAGTAATTCCGTTGAAACTAAACATGTACGAATCCACCTATTAAAAAGGTGAAGTTACAAGGGAAAAGATACTAAATGCTGTAATTATTGGTACTTATAAATTCAACAAAAAGGAGATAAATGAAGATTGCATTTTGGAATTGTCTTATCCCTCCAAATTAAAAACCATCAAGTACAATATTAATGAGTTACAGGATTTACGTAGTAGAGCTCTTTTAAGTTCAAAACCTGGTAGTTCTATTGGGCAAATTGATGTAGATATCGACGAAATTAAAGCCAGAATGGAGGAATTTGTAACACAATTTGACATTGCTCAAAGTATAATTTTAACAACGAAAAGACTAACACAATTAGGACATTTCGGATATCGAAAATACAACGGATCAGCCAAAGGAACTAATTATTTAAAGAAAATAGCAATTCGATTGCGAAATGACTTGGAGATTTGGTAAATTATATTATTATTATTATTATTTTTCTTTGAGATGGTTCTTGTTTATTGTTAATACAACAATGACTTTGTAGGGAGAATACAGTTAACCGAGTACAAGGAAATTGTTACTATCTAACTTCTTATCCTGCAAGACACATATTAACATTATATGACTATTACACGGAAAATAGCGAGATATTGGAAATAGCAAAAACTTGTCAAACGCTTGTATCATTCGTCAATCGAGAAGCAAAATCGCCGCAACATAATGGTCAAGGATTCAACTGTAATAAAAGTGAATACTATCAAGTTTTAAGAGAAATTAATAACAGATTAGAAGGCATATTTGGAAGCCTTTAAAAAATATCACGACCAGTGAAATGCTCACTAACAATTTCAAATAAGGTCAATTGTGGAGAATTGTTTGTCGCATCTTGTAATTATTTATCAAAAGTTCCTAACATCATAATGTCACTTTATTCCAAACATGGGTTTTATCCTGAAACTTGGCAACTTTTGATATGTACGACCTCTACTACGGAAGAAGAACTTTCAATTTTTATCAAAAGATGCTTTTTTGCACCAAAATATGGTTATGAAGGTCATTTATTCTGCATTGCGAATTTAGAAATATTAGATTTTGAATTGCAATACTATCTCGTAAATAATATTAGATCTTTTACGGAAAAGGAAAAAGATTATTATTTAGCATTAATTTGTTGTTCTGAAACCGGTATGCATCATCATATTGTGGACCAATTTTCTAAATATAAACACGCTGTTGTTGGACTTGGAACTGATGCAATGAAGGCCATTTATAGAGAATTATGTCCAAAGGTCACGTGTGTAACTTCAGAATTTTCCGGTCAAGGGAAATCACAATTTATTATGCAGAAGAGCTCTAAAAACTTGGTTCCTTTTCTCATTAGTGATGGAGCAAGCTATTATTCACTTATTAGACAACTTAAAAATTCTCATATTCAGAAAGATGATAATCTTCATATAAATATAATATCTGCTGATAATCCTGGAGAGATCAATGTATTCTTGTTTCAATTATTAACTTTGAGAGTTATTTCAAACAATGCGGATATTACAAGTCTTCCAGATAGCTATATTTTTATTGAAGTAGCTGGCAACCACTTGCTTGAATCCCTTCCATTTCTTAATTGTTTAAATAACTCGCACATAGTATGGAATATTGATAGATTGATGGTACCCAATGACGCGTATAGTCCAATCCAGGTTGTTTGTCGTTATTTAGAACTTTATGATAAGAATAAGCTCGATCAACAAGATATTATATTTCCAGGTGACTTCGGAGTGCCACTTGATCGAGTGACTTGCCGGTTACTTTTGGACAGATATTTCTTTAAAAAGATTGATTCTAGTTTCTTGACATTTCGCTTTTTAGAAATTTTTGTAAATGTACTTGCAGATCAATTGTTAAGGTTTTCAAAAAGTTTGTCCTTCACAGTTGACAAATTGAAATTTATGACTAATGATGTTAAGATTTGATCAACATTATTTAATATATTGCTTGATGTTTCAAGAGATTTTGCTACAAAATCAATAAAAACAAAATCTGCACAATCAAAATCCATTTCAGATGATGCTGAAGCAGATCAATTAAAAAATATAGTTCAATGGGATGATTCAAATCATCTTTTGGTATTTTTTATGTCTCAAACTCCAGAATCGATTTGTTCTTTATATCGTAACAAAAACATAGTTCCAAATAATGTTTTAAATTTGCTACGAAGCCAAAGTTGCGAATTAGCAGATTATCAAACAATGTCCTCGGACGAATTATTATCTACATAGAACGATTGGCTCGGAAAACATTGCATATAATTAATTATCAACGATATGCTTTATCGACAGATAATTTGTTGAAAATGACATTGATATTATTGAGAACGAGAGCTAATATTCCTGTAGTTATATGTGGAGAGGCGGGTTGCGGAAAGGTAATATTTATAATTAATATTTGTTTATTTCCAAGAATCATATTTCTTATTTTCTGTAAATCTTATTATAGACAAGCTTAATTAGTTTCTTGCGTAAGGTTGTAGAAGTAAAATTGTTCGTACTTAACCTTCATGCTGGTGTCACAGAAAAAAAAATCAAGCATTTCATGAAGAAATCTAGAAAAAAAGCCTTAAATAGTGAAACACATAGGATTATTGGCAGAGCTTATTGCTCATCGAAAGCTTGATGGGAAGCCAATACATCCAAATATTCGACTATTTGCCGCCTGTAATCCATTTCGTATTCAGAATAAGAATTTTAGTAATGTTGGATTGAATACAAAAAAGATCGGATTCGAACAACGAAGACTTGTTTATGAGGTTAAACCTCTTCCGGATCAAATTTTAGATTACGTATGGGATTATGGTACGAGATAAAATGATTTATATTAAAATGATGGTACAAGAGGCAAAATTACATTCTATCTTTGCAGAATTATCATTTGCGTCACAAGAATTTATTCGTAATGTCGAAGAGTCTTATAGTGTTAGTTTGCGCGATGTTATAAGCGCCATCAAACTTGTCGACTTTTTCAATACTAGTCTTAAAACAAAACAAAATGAGAAGAAAGGTTATCCCGATAATTTCCTGGATATCTTAACTCGATCTTATGTTTCCGCGTTAGGTTTATGTTATCAGGCTCGCTTATATGAACATGATTTAAGAAGTAAAAAGATGTGTGAAATATTTAAAATATCGAAGAAACTCTTTTTAACAAAATAATAAGGGATGAGCAAATGGACTTTATAAATAGAATGACTTGTCCACCTAATACCGCATTCAACGAAGCATTGTTGGAGAACGTGTTGGCTATTATTGTTTGTATATTGTGTAAAATACCACTATTCATTGTTGGTTCTCCGGGCTCTTCAAAGTCATTAGCAATCAGACTCGTTTATCAGAGTCTTAGAGGACTTGATTCAAATGACAAATATTTTAGAACACTGCCTCTTATGTATTTGATCCCACATCAAGGCTCATCATCATCTACTTCTGATGGGATTAAAATAATTTTTAAAAAAGCTAAGGCTTATCAGAAGACAAGTACTAACGATTTTCCAGTAAATAGTGTCGTATTGCTTGATGAAAGTAAGTAAAAAATTGTACCATTTAAAAAATTTTAAACTCTTAAAAGACCTAAATCATCATTTCTCAATTATTAGTTGGACTGGCCGAAATAAGTCCCCATAATCCTTTGAAAGTTCTTCACTCTTTGTTAGAGCCAGGTGATCCAGATGATAGTGATCCAAATGATAGTGAAACAGATGATAGTGATACAGATGATGGTCCTACAGTTTCAGTAATAGGAATGTCAAACTGGCGACTGGATAATAGTAAAAGTAGTAGAGCCTTATTAGTTCAAAGACCAAATTTTAAATTGGATCATCTTGTTGAAACTGCTGTTAGTTTGTTAGATCCTTACCATAATAAAGCTTCTCTCAAACCTCTTGCAAAAGCATATTTCGAATATGAAGCAGATGGACAAAAATATTTTCCAAATTTTCATGGACTTCGTGATTATTATGCTCTCATAAAATGTCTTTCAAATAAGATGCTAACTCCTAAAAATATTTATTTCGCTTTAGCTAGAAATTTTGGTGGTAATGAACAACTCACAAAAAAATGTTTAGAATGTTTCGAACCTGTTATTAGAACCCTTAATGATCACAAAATTTGGACCTATGACCCGATACCTATCAATACCTTAATTAATGAGAATCTTGAAAGTAAATGTTCTAGACATTTAATGGTTATAGGAAAAAGTGATTCTATCGTAAATATTTTAACATCAGTTGCATAAAAAGAATTTGGACCCAGTTGTAATATTTGGATCACAATTTCAAGAGGATCGTGATGATTATTCTTATAGTATATTGAGTAAGATCATAGTGAGTTCTTTATCCTATTTCCAAAATAATATTTTTCATCTTAAAACTTCATTTTCATAAAATGTTTATTTCTTACTTTTTGATTACTCCTATTTCAATATAAATATTATTTATTAGATGTGTGTTGAACTTTGATTTTGACTGATTTCGAGAGTATTTATGGTATAACTTGTTAATATTTTTTATAGTTTTATTCGATATAGAGATTTTATTCATTCGATTAATGTTTATCTTATAGGGAGCCTTTACGACTTGTGGAATCAAAATTATTTTACGACAGGTAGCTCCGATAATCCTAAATATTACACCCGAGTTGCTTTAGGAGCTTATGCAAATCCTATGTTGTAAGTTATAAAAAAAATATATTTATAAATCTTTGTTTAAAAATTTAAATTAACATTTCTTTTTTTCTTAGGCATATTCATCCTGATTTCAGATGCATCCTGGTACTCGACGAAAAGAAGTTACGTAATGCGGACCAGCCCTTTTAAATAGATTTGAAAAGCAACGATTGACGATAAACGATTTCCTTAATAAAGACGATAAAGAACTAGTTAATCAACTGAAAGAATGGACACGGCAAATGTCAATTATAGCAGGAAAACCAGGAACAAATCATAAATTTTCCACAGAGGACGTATTTATTGGCTATAATAATGAAGAAACTTTGGAAAGCTTAATAATTGATATAAAGAAAAAAAATCCCAATATGAAAGATGGTGAAATACTTGAAAAGTGCAAGGAAAAATTAGTTGCAATTGCTACACCGGATGGAATAGCTCGAATCGAAAGATCAACTTTGGATGTTGAGGAAATTCAACATTGGAAAAATGTTTATTTCCAAGCTCAACATCATGGCGATTTAGCAGATTATTTACAAGACTTAATGCGCGATCAAACTGTTAATGAAGATGGTCATTTGGTATCAACATAGATGTTATTTCCTGTTTAGAAGGGATCACTAAATGTTTTATTTTGAAACTTTCAACATTCAAAACAGAATCACAATTTCAAAAACAAGTGAACAGATTTTGGTTTGAGTTGGATCATGAATTCTTAGTATTGCAATGTGATATCTCTGTTATTAATGCTGATTGTATTAAATTAGCAAAATTTATTATTGAACAATGCCGGAGCAAGTATTCACAAAAACAACGAGATAATAATGATAAGAAATTTGAGCATGTTTGCATTATTCTTCATACTCATCGAGAAAAACGAGAGGCTGCGAATATAACCTCGTTCAACTTTATGTGTGGATGAAATCAAATTACAATTGAATCATTAGCAATCCAAAAAAGACCATTATCTGATTTACTGAAGTATAATTTATGCGAAATAATTGAGACAATTTATCCGTTTGAAGATATATTAAAGCAAGATTTATCGTGGTATTTACTATGTGTGAAATATCCAGACAATGTTCATTCCATTAATCATGTCAAGTAAGTACTATTCTTTTGAATCTGTTAACATTATCTTTAATGTTTTAAATTATTCTTATTATTCTTTTTTTACTAGTTATTTGAGCAAACATATTTTTGACCATCCAAATTTCGTAAGTTGTTTAAAAATGAGAACGCTTGAATGGTTAAAAACGAAAAACAAAACAGAATGGAAGCATATTTTCGCGTCCGTCGCGTCCGACAAAAAATTATTCTATCCACATTCTTCGTTTATTGTGGCATTGCAAGCATATATCCGTAAAGAAGTTCGTCATCCTATTGCGAAAATTTTATATTCTCTAGAACGTTTAGGAGTTACAAGTACTTTCATGTTTCATGATTTACAAGTGTCACCAAGAAGTGAAAAAAGTGAACAACTACTTAAATTCTGGAAGGACTTGTTTATGGATAATAATGTTATCAATTTCGACTCAATACAGGAACCAATGCTAGATATATATACAAATCCTGCTAATGTTTTCGATATACAATTTCCATTTTCAATTTACATTATGAAACAAGTTGATAGTTTCAAATCTTTATATGAAGAAGAAATTGCAATATTGATTAGAGACACAAAAAATCTATGTCACGAAACATAAAAATTTTAATCAAGAGCTTTCCAAAAAGGTCTTTAGGTCCATAAATCTCTTGGACAGTTCTCCATAGTTAGATGCATCAGATTTATATTTCGATGATTTTGTTAAAGTTGTTTGTAGCAGTGAACAACGAGCTAAAAATATGTTTGTATTGTCAAATATTTTGAAATACAAACTTGGTGAAGAAATTACCAAAAGTCCTATACTTTTACATATATTTTGGTGAAATAATGCTAGTTCGGCTTTAGCGGCGTTTCGACTAATTCACGAGTGTCCTTCGATTTTCAATGAAAAATTATCATATGCAGAAAATTTAGAACAATATATTGTGA
Source organism: Funneliformis caledonium (assembly GCA_910591825.1). NCBI lineage: Eukaryota > Fungi > Glomeromycota > Glomeromycetes > Glomerales > Glomeraceae > Funneliformis > Funneliformis caledonium. The sequence goes on from CAJVPQ010001280.1 coordinate 9,749, forward strand.
ATAAAGTCACGAGTTTAATGCTTAATAAACTTATTAATGGTCAAGAAATTGTTGAATTGCAACTCCAAATTAGAAATATATTGAATATTTGTGATGACCTCTCTAGCTTTAATAGGACAAAATCTTTTCGATTGCTACAATTTTGTTATGATCTATTATCAACTCATTTTCATTGCGCAATTGAAGCTTTATGTGGTGTCGATGTTTCAGGATTATGTAAGATAACAGCGATCGCGTTACTCAAAGGATTTGTTCACGAATTTTGGAATTTCTTGATCCAAGATAACTTTTTAAGACCGGTTGAATTGGATTTCAAAGGTGTTGGAGCAAAACTCATTGACCAAATTAATTATGATATGATGTTACCTTATAGTTTAATCAATTCGTTAAAATTATATTTTCTTCGGGATCTAAGCAATAGAGGAACAATGAGCGACGTTCATAATTTTTGCCGGGCTCAAAAAGATGCATTACCATGGCTACCTTGGGATAATAATCAAGAAACTCGATTACAATTTGATGTTTATTATTTCTTAGAAGATTATAAGATTGTGGAAAATAGTTTCGCAATATTTTTTTATGGAATAGTTTAGAACTTTTTGATGACATCTTTAATAAATTTCAAAGGAGGAAGAAACGAGCGCCAGAATTTCATTTATGGGAGGCATCCTTAATAAACTTCATGTTATAAGAGCAACATGAAAATGGAATAGTAACGAGGAAAAAGCAGCAAACTTTTTGATTGGACGCATCAAGAAAACAATTTCTTTGTCTAATATTTATGAGGGAATTATTGAAAAAATAATCACAAACAAAATTTCTATATTGCAAATTGATGCGAACGTTAGTAATTCGGATCTATTAATTAAGTCAGTCATTTGGCACGTTATAGCATTGCATTCGTCTATTCCAGCGGAGACGTCGCCATTAGCGTATATGCTACATTATTTGGTCGTTGCAGTGATTCGTATATTCTCACTTGTTCATCTGATTTAAAATCTATTTTATTAAATGCTTCCTTTAATAAAGATAAAGACCATCAATTTACGAGGTAAGAATTTATAAAGTATTCGTCTTATAAAAATACAAGTGCTCAACTAGTTATAAATATTCCTTTATAGATATTTATATAAATGCGGATGTCTTATCTTGTCGGTAATTGTGGAGGATTCGGTGAACAAAGGTAAATGTCCAGCATGCAACAATACTATTGGTACAAATAGTGGAAATGTGAGATTGGATAAATACCAATTAATACACCATTAATAGCAAAAGACGAAAAAGGGTATCTTTTGGAAAAAGTAACAGTAATAACTATCATAATGTTCGCAATTTATCTCCTACTTCATATAGAATTCTTCATTTGTTTGTTCATCGATAATTGGAGCTTGGGTACCATCTGATACTGCAACTAAATTTTTACAGAGTGGTAGTGTGGAGTATTGTATGGAACACATTAGGAATGATTGGAAAATTCTTTTAAACTTCTTGAATTGTTCCGAAGAAAATTTGGCCCTTTTATTACATACAATTCTTGTTAGGATGTTTCTAACTCCACCCAATAATACAACCTTGAAAGAACCTCGAGACCGTGAAGACGGAAAAATTTCAACCAGGTCTACGTTGTACCTATTATTAATACAACTAATGAATTTAGTGTGAAGCTCGCTAAACTTCAAGGAAATTCGAGTATAATCGAGGAAGAAATTAAACAAATAATACCAATGGATGAGTAATATAATCGTGAAAGGTTACCAAGGCTTTGGAGATCTATAGGAATAACGAGTTTTAAAGGTTTTCATCTTATTATTATTCGGATTTAGAGAAACATCAATCAAGTTTTCCTTTCATTTCGATATTTTTTAAGTTTTATGATAAATTAAAAAAAGTAAAATTCCTTTGGCCAATAGTGAATTTTGTTCAAATAATATCATCGTATCTTGGGTATTGCGTGAGCCTCGAAAGAACACAAAAACTAACGTTTGAGCAATTTATAAACGATTGTTCTAATGATGAGAAAACTAGAGAAAGATTAACTTCAAATTTCAAAGACTTTGCTGAGGCATGGAATTCGGTTATTGGTGATGTAGATAATTTCCGGTGTCACGAGCTTCAAAAACCAAAACCGGATATCAAATTGTCATCTCATATTGCACGTGCCTTAATCGAGCCAAAGGATTACGGCGTATATCTTTGCGCTATTTTGCAACATTTGATTGAATTACACAATGATTTCTTAAAAGAAGTATTAATGATTCCTAAAAGATCAACTAAAGCTCTACAATTTTTGGAAGGGCCTTATTTTGATCAGGAAAACACTATTACATCATCATCAACATCAGAAGCGTATATCGCTAATTATATTTCAATCCCTTAGAATTGATCAAACTAAACAAGAAAATTTTATAAATTACAAATGGGATGATGAGATTCTCCAAAATAGCTATCGTAATCTTGAAGTAGGATGCGGTCATGATATAATTTATGATTTAAAAGTAATCGAAATGGAACTTGCGCGTAGATTAGTGTTTGATAAAGTTATTATAATGACCTTGAATGATTCATTATACATGGAGACTTTCCCATTTCAGATGGAATTATTTCAAAGATGTATGAGGATTCTTGGTGATATCAAATCTTCAATTCAACAACAGGAAATTCCATCTGATAAGATTCCTCTGATCATGGGTGTGATAACGACCAATGATGAAAATCATAATAATTATGATATCGCTTCTAAACTTCTTTCTTCCTTTGTTTCGTAAAACGTACCGCGATGAGTGAAGACACAAAAATTCTTGATTATGTTAATCAATTTATCAGTATTGACAAAAAACACTTCATTCAACAATCTTTTAAACATCGGATTATGTCTCAAACATTTAATAAATTTGTATGAATTAATTGAAGAACAAGTTGCGAATTCCGTAATAAAATATATAGATGATAAGTTTAAAATTGAACTTACATTAGAAATGAAGGATGAAATTGATTCGGCAGTTGAATTCGAACTTTCTTCGTCGACCGAAGAGCGCTATCCAGCAAAAGTATTTGTTCTTGCATTGAAAAGATTTATGCAAAGATTTTTAAAGAGTGTTGACAACGATCAAAACCCGTTAAGTTTTTATATAAATGATGAAGAGCTTAATTTGCGGCCGGTCGAAATTTCCGATGAATTATTTCCAGATCCTTATTAGTGTGTCACGTTTATGCGGCACATGAATATGTTAGCTCTATTAATACAAATTACAGTAAATGACTTAAGATTTTGATATTATATTTTTATTTTTTTATTTTATTCTACTTTTGTTTATTTTAAATCTAAATTTATAAATAATATTGAACATTATTAAAGTGTTACAAAATAACCATCTAAAATTTTTTTAAAAAAAAACTTATATACTTAATATTTTGTTGGCTCTCCATTTGCTTCCGATACTGCATTAATTTTTCATAGTATTGAATTTATAATCTTTTCAAAAACAGAACGATCCAAATTTTTTCAGTACTATCGTGCTTTTAAATATTATTTTATCGGATTCAGGTTTGGTGAATTTGCTGGCTAATCAATTTTAAGTTATGAATCAATTCGAGCGGACATCATTTTTAACAACAAACTTATTTCATTGGCGTCAAAGTAAAAAAAGGCTGTGTTTTATTACATGGAATTACGCGATACATTTCGAACCAAAAGTTACCCACGAAATCCAAAAATTCTTCTATTAAATAATTAATGGTGTCAGGTTTAATTTTTCCGTGCCATTCATTTTTAATGTCTCATTGAATTTTTTGACAATTCATCATTAAAAAGCTTTATTTGATTTTTTTAAATTTTAAGTACTAAATGCGGCCGAGAAATATTTTTTAAAAATATTATCATTGTGGAATTGACAAAAAATTATAGCCGGATTTCTTTTTCTAGTTCCTAAAAACATTAATTACACGTCCTTGCGCTAGGGAAAATTATCACATTGTTAGAAACATAAATAAAGATTTCTTTTACTGTCTAAATTATTAGTCATTTTTACTCAAGGATCAATGCTAATGGTGTGGTGACGTATGTAAATTCCAACTCTGGCTGAAAATTATTTAAGGATTCAATTCTGACAAAATAAAGTAGCAGAGTAAAAGATGAAAATGAGAGGTTGCGGTAATAAGAAATTAATAAAGATTATAAGTAAAAGGAAAACCATGTCCAATGAATTGTGAGAAATAACATGCATGATGTGAAGTAAAATAATCGCAGGGATGAGAAATATCAGTTCCAATGAGCATAAGGAAATAAATACCATTTCACATTTTAGAGAATAATCTTCTAAATTTTTATTCTTATTTTGGGAAGATCGACAAAATTGATCAACCAATCAAAAATCTTCTAAATATTTATAAAATAGCACACAACTCGAGCGAGATTACTTTTTTTTTTTCCTCACTTTCCTATCTGAGGTAACATAAGAAACGGGTAAAATACAGCGTTAACCATACCTTATTGATCATTTAGTATTTAATATAAAAACTAAACTGTTCGTTTCTCAAAATAAGTTAGAATTCATAAGAAATACCGGGATGACGAGATATTTTTTAGTGATTTTTATTGTTAACTTTACAAACTCGTTTTACTTTGACCGGACAACACTCATGGTCGCGGAATAAACAATGAATTATGGAATGAATTGAAGATTTATTTTGCTTTTTTGGTGTTTTTTTGATTTTTTTATTATACTTAACAGATAGTTTAGTATTTTATATAAATGTTTACACAGATTGGGATTTCTTGTTTTTTTTTGTTTTTTGATTTTTGATTTTTTTTAATGTTTCACTAACGTGTTTAATTTTAACTAACAACACTCTTGATCGCGGATATGTAATAGAATCTTGGAGTAATTTTTGAAGATTTTACGATAAATATAATTTTTTAGTGGATTTTTTTTTGATTTATTTAATTGTAACGTTTTAATTTTGTCTGGACAACACTTTTTATCGTGGAATTAGGAGTAATTTATGAAGATTTTACAATAGTTAGTTTACATGGATTGGGTTTGCTTTTTTTAGTTTTTTTTTTGATTTTTTTCATGTTAACTTTACTAACGCGTTTAATTTTGTCTGGACAACACTTTTTACGTGGAATTTGGAGTAATTTATGAAGATTTTACAATGGATAGTTTACATGGATTTGGTTTGCTTTTTTTGTGTTTTTTTTGATTTTTTTTTTATGTTAACTTTACTAACGCGTTTAATTTGACTGGACAACGATCTTGATTATGGAATAAGCAATGGAATATGGAGTAATTTTTGAAGATTTTACCATAGATAGTATAGCATATTATATAATTTTTACATAGATTGTTTAAATTTTTTAGTAAAATTTTTGATTATTGATGGTAACTTTTTTAATTTTGACTGGAGAACATTATTGATGGCGGAATAAGCAAAGGACTTTTGGAGTAATTTCTGAAGATATTTAAATAGATAGTATAGTACGTTATATAAAAATGTTTGCATGGATTGGGTTTGCTTTTTTTAGTGTATTTTTTGATTTTTTTTTATGTTAACTTTACTAACTCGTTTAATTTTGTCTGGACAACACTTTTTACGTGGAATTTGGAGTAATTTATGAAGATTTTACAATAGATAGTTTACATGGATTGGGTTTGCTTTTTTGGTGCTTTTTTGAAAATTTTTTTTATGTTAACTTCACAAACACGCGCGTTTAATTTGACTGGACAACACTTTTTATCGTGGAATTTGGAGTAATTTATGAATATTTTACAATAGTTAGTTTACATGGATTGGGTTTGCTTTTTTGGTGCTTTTTTTGAATTTTTTTATTATGTTAACTTCACTAACACGCGCGTTTAATTTGACTGGACAACAATTTTTACGTGGAATTTGGAGTAATTTATGAAGATTTTACAAGAGATAGTTTACATGGATTGGGTTTGCTTTTTTGGTGCTTTTTTGAATTTTTTTTTAATGTTAACTTCACTAACGCGTTTAATTTAACTGGACAACACTCTTGATTATGGAATAAGCAATGGAATATGGAGTAATTTTTGAAGATTTTACCATAGATAGTATAGCATATTATATAATTTTTACATAGATTGTTTAAATTTTTTAGTAAAATTTTTGATTATTGATGGTAACTTTTTTAATTTTGACTGGAGAACATTATTGATGGCGGAATAAGCAAAGGACTTTTGGAGTAATTTCTGAAGATATTTAAATAGATAGTATAGTACGTTATATAAAAATGTTTGCATGGATTGGGTTTGCTTTTTTTAGTGTATTTTTTGATTTTTTTTTATGTTAACTTTACTAACTCGTTTAATTTTGTCTGGACAACACTTTTTACGTGGAATTTGGAGTAATTTATGAAGATTTTACAATAGATAGTTTACATGGATTGGGTTTGCTTTTTTGGTGCTTTTTTGAAAATTTTTTTTATGTTAACTTCACAAACACGCGCGTTTAATTTGACTGGACAACACTTTTTATCGTGGAATTTGGAGTAATTTATGAATATTTTACAATAGTTAGTTTACATGGATTGGGTTTGCTTTTTTGGTGCTTTTTTTGAATTTTTTTATTATGTTAACTTCACTAACACGCGCGTTTAATTTGACTGGACAACAATTTTTACGTGGAATTTGGAGTAATTTATGAAGATTTTACAATAGAAAGTTTACATGGATTGGGTTTGCTTTTTTGGTGCTTTTTTGAAAATTTTTTTTATGTTAACTTCACTAACACGCGCGTTTAATTTGACTGGACAACACTCTTGGTCGTGGAATAACCAATGGAATTTTGTAGTAATTTTTGAGATTTTACAATAGATAGTTTAGTTTATTATATAATATTTACATGTATTGGATAAATTTTTTAATGAATATTTTTTGATTTATTTGATGGTAACATTTTTAACTGGACAACACTATTGATGACGGAATAAGCATTGGACTTTTGGAGTAATTCTGAAGATTTTACAATAGATAATATAGTACATTATATAAAAATGTTTACATGGATTGGGTTTACATTTTTTAGTGTTTTTTTTTTGATTTTTTTTATGTTAACTTTACTAACGCGTTTAATTTTGTCTGGACAACACTTTTTATCATGGAATTTGGAGTAATTTATGAAGATTTACAATAGATAGTTTACATGGATTGGGTTTGCTTTTTTGGTGCTTTTTTTGAAATTTTTTTTATGTTAACTTCACTAACGCGCGCGTTTAATTTGACTGGACAACGCTCTTTCTGTTTGGAGTAATTTTTGAAGATTTTACAATAGATAGTTTTAGTTTATTATATAATATTTACATGGATTGGATAAATTTTATAATGAATATTTTTGATTTATTTGATGGCATTTTAAATGGACAACACTATTGATGGCGGAATAAGCATTGGACTTTTGGAATAATTCTGAAGATTTTACAATAGATAATATAGTACATTATATAAAAATGTTTACATGGATTGGGTTTGCTTTTTTGTGTTTTTTTGATATTTTTTTTATGTTAACTTCACTAACACGTTTAAATTTTGACTGGACAACACTCTTGATCGCTGATAAGCAAAAGAATCTTGGAGTAATTATTTTGAAGATTTTACGATAGATAGTATATGGATTGGTTAAATTTTTTAGTGGATTTTTTTTGTTAATTTAATTTTGACTGGACAACACTCCTGGTCACAAATATAGTGGAATTATAAAATAACTTTGGAGATTATAATTTTAACTGGATAACTTTCTTGATATTGTAATCAAAGGAATTATAGATTCGATTTTGGAGAAATATAAAAATTTTCATGGATCGGGTTTTTTGTTTTGTTTTTTTTTCACGTTAACTTTTTAACTTTACTGAACATCACCCTTGATTTTAATTGGACAATTATTTTGATCTATTATAACTTGTTTTAACCTATTCCTTTCTTCTTTTGTTTTTATAGGGCCCTGATCAATATTGCTGCACCTCAACGTGGTGATCAGGTGGCAACAAGTCTTTAATAGACTTGGCTAAGACAGCAATGTAACTTATAAATTACAATTTGCATATTGAATTAGCTTATGTTTTGGTAAAAATTATTTTTTCATTATTGCTAAAGTAATTTATAATTTTGAATCCAGCTAATGGATGTTTTTATTTTCATTTAATTTATAAATTGTCAATTTTTCTCATTTTTAATAATATTTATCTATTCTTTAGACAATTTCTACCATATGATATTTAACGTGAAGTTTTTAAAGGATTGATAGTACAAAAAAAAGGGGCGTTTTGGGGTTACATTTAGAACATTCTACCTATATTGTTTTTAACGTTTTTAACGTAGCAAGAAGATGTTGGTAGGTAATATTTACTTCAAGTCTATCACTATTCATTTTACAAGAGAATAATTAGCATAATTTTACTCTAATTAAGGAAAAGCGCACTTCACAAAAGTGAGTCTTTATCAAAATTGTTAGAAAAATTAACAGAGTGGCACTATTGCAATAAACAGTCCACGGAGTTGATGAAGCGTTGGGTGTGCTGTCAACATAGAAACTATTAAAGAATTTTTTTGTATTGAAGTTTGCTTATAATAATCATCTCATTAAATCGATACATTTTATACTTTAATAATTTTAGATTCTTCCTAATATCTTCGCTACCAATTTACAAAAACATTCTAAATTATTGTCCCTTTCATGTAACAGTTTATTTTTCCAAAAAAATATCGTTTACGCCTCGATAAATAATAAATAAAATAAATCATTTGTGCACAGTTTTTAAATAATAAAAACTTTTTTTTTTTTTATTGTTTTTCAAGAAATCAAGGTGCACATTGATTTTTAGGTTATTATATATTCATTTAAAGTTTAATTTGCCAGAATGTTAACTTAAACCGAAGTTATTAAACTTAAAGATTTAAGATTTTTTTATTAGGCAACTATGTTTCACAAAAAATCATTAAAAGTAAATTTTACTATAGGGACTAGATATAGTATTGATTTAATTAGTTGACCGCACAACCCTAATAATAGTATTAACAAAATAAAAAATGAGATCCGATGAAATATTGGTATATTGCGTGTGAAACTACCCAATACCAAATAATCGCTGAAATTCTTGATTCTTAACATAGATTATTTTCAATATAACTGATTTATTTCGAATGCAATTATTAAATATTCATCACTTTCTACTTACCATAATCTGAGAATGATATGTTGAGGTAAAATGGGAATGAATTGTGTATTTAGTCTTTAGCAAAAAATAAATAATCATTATAGTTGGAATTACTTCAGCATAAAAGTATAGTTTTTACAACGTTAAGTTCCAAACTCAATGTATGGTTTTAAAATAGCTACGGAATTTTAAAGATTAGATTATTGAAAATCGTCATTACAGGATTACAAACGATTAGAAAAGT
>CAJVPQ010001281.1:0-19159 GCA_910591825.1 Funneliformis caledonium
GCCAAAATACTTATTAAGTTTACCTATTCGGTTTCCTGATTTTTTTTTCACTTTTTTTTTTTTTTAGTAAAAACGTTTATCACTTGCAGGTAAAGGGATCTGCAAACAATTAATTTCTACGATTGCGACGAAGATACTAATAACGATGTGTCATATTTATTTAATGGACCCTCCAATAAAATTTGAAAGAATAACTTTTTTAATAGTTATTTTTTTTTGTACGACCAAAGTCTTTTTATCAATAAAATTTGAAACAAATAAATTTCGTTTCACAAAACAATTTCTCATCTATTGTGAATTAAAAAAAAAAATCTATTCGCTTTTTTCTTGTATTACTTGTAACATGTTTAAGAACAAGTATGATTGTCAGGATTAAATGTAACGTGAGGGTAAAAAAAAGATTTTTGCGAAAAATCTTCAGCTAGTAGACACTCATTTGCAAAAAGAGCTGTTATTATTAATTTTACAGCGAAATTATCCGTATTGCAACGAATTAGTAATTCTTTCATGTGGACTTTTTTTTCTTGCGTAGTATCCACAACGACAATACTTGTAGGCGATGATGATCTTCTCAATATGAATTATCTGAGGAGTTTGGTCATAGATCAATTCATATAGAAATAGAGTAATTTATTTGCTTTTTAAATTTGTAGAGCAAAGAATAATAATAAATAAAAAAGAATTTGAAAGTTGAGTGACAAAATTCTTCTTCGAATATTCATATTAAGTAAAATTTAAAGTTCGAATTAATTCGGATTATTCAAATCATTCGAATCACAAAAATTCGCAAGAAATTCGAATTTGATATTAATATATTATGCCGCTGGAATTTTATTTAATAATTATAATATTACATAATTTGATAAAATAAAAATAGTATAACAAATTATGCATTTACCGGGCCATCTCCCGGGTAGAACCGTTAGTTTGTATATAACAATTAGAAGATTATCATCTTTGATTTTGTTTATTAATATCCAACTTTACATATTTATTTAACATGATGCTCTATAAATGAAATTAAGACAAAAAAATATTTTTCTAATTGAATTCTTATTTCTAATTTATGGTTTCCATAAAGATATAATACCATCGTCAGCATAAGTGGCTAAAATATTTGAGAACGGATGATGCGAAAATCCAATAACATCGGCATCAGATAACTATTTTTAAAATTTTTTTTTTTTAATATAAAAAATTATACTGAAATGATAAATTGTATATTAAAAAAAAAAATCTTTATTTTTTACCTTTATTGTTGAAGTTAATTTTCCAGTTTGCACATTAAAACAATATAAATTAGAATCTTCGCCTATACAATAAATAAAATCTCCTTGAGAGGATACTGTACAACTAACAAAATCACCATCAACTTTCTTTTCCGAATTGAATGATTTAATTATCTTAAAAAAGAGAAAATCGTTAAAAAATAATCTTTAAAAAATATGTAAATTTACTGTTTTCTTACCTGTCCTCTTAATGTCATCAAATAAACTATCGAACTTTTGTTACAAACTATAACTTGATCAGCATTTTTTGGCATTTGAACCACACAATTAACCGTTCTTCCTCCAGCAATTGATGAATTATCTCGACTACGACCAATTTGCGGAGATATAGTATGTAGACATTCAGCTGACTTACTATCCCAAATCTAATTATTTCATTTATAAACATTATTATTATCAATTAAAAGATATATTTGGATCTTCTTGTATATTACAACTAACCTTTACGGTACCATCACTGCTTGCACTTAATATTCTTGACATATCATGCGAGAATATCGCATTATTAACGAATGAAGTATGTCCACGGAATTCTTTTAAAGTTTTGCCAGATTTCAATCCATGAAGCCTGTCATACATGATAATAATATTATGAATGATTTAAACAATAAATAAATGTAACGTACTCACATACCTGATAGTATGATCGAAACTGGTGCTCAAAACCTGACTCCCATCCCGGTTAAAACATACAGAAGTCACACCTTGACTATGAGCTGGAGAAAACCTTCTCGTACATTGGCCTGTTTGAATTTTCCAGACCTAAAAAGCTTTACGCCTTGAAAAAAGTTGGAAATAAAACAGGCTACTGAAATTTTCTTAAGTCTGGCTACCTTAATAGTTCCATCCTGTGCACCAGACACAAGCATTTCACTATCTCTGCTAAAGTTTAGACATAATACGGGATCATTCATTAACATGGGATTATCCTGATGGAGATAAAGACATACGTTATTAATTAATTATTTCAAAGTCAAGATCATTAAAAATAAAAATTCAAAATCAAATCTAACCTCTACTTGGTATTTAAAATCCTTTCGAAGTTTTCCAGTTAAATAGTTCCATATTTCGATAAATCCATCTAAACTACCTGTGGCCAAATATTGTCCGTCGGGCGAAAATGCTACAGCCTCTGCGTGATTTTTTTTTAGGAACTAAAATAAATGAATTTGTTGAATTCATCAAATAAGAACGTATTACTACTTATAAATTTTAAATTCAAATAATCATATGATTAACCTTAATGGTGGTATAACACTTCGTAGGAACCGCATCATCCTCAGCTTTTGTTGTGGGCGCTGACCCTCTAAAAAGGTCGAATGCAGCATCCAGCGGTAATAATCCTTGATGTTGTTGCCATTTCAAAGCTTGTCCAAGAAGTGACAAAAGTCTTGAAGGTGGAACCACAGTAACTTCACTAGAAAGCTCTATAACGATAAATTTAATAAGCGTCATCAACATATTAACAGAATCTATTTTAAGACATAGAACCTTGTGCAATAACTTGACGCCTCTTTTCCTTTGTTATTCCTGATGGATATGCCTTAATTAACAAAAAAATTAGTTCATAATCAATTAAAATTGTATATACACATATGTGATAACTAACCTCTTTTGGATCAAACCATGTTCGAGCAAGTAAATGTTCAAGATGAAGATATCGTTCAGAATGATGATCTCTTAAAAGCTGCATTGGATCTGTTTGCCTTAATAAAGTTCTGGCTGCTCCTAATTCTCTCATTTCGATTAATTCTAAAACAATCTAAAATTGGATTGGTTTTATTATTCATTCAGTTGACAACTGATAAAGGAAAATTCTATAATGAATTTAAAACCTGTTCATAAAGATCAATTAACTTTCTCTGTGGTATTTTCAAATTAGATACCGTGCGCAATACAACATCCCAATGTCCTTGTATAATTTCATCAGTAAATGATTCTATCGAATCAACAGTGTTAAGAGCTATGGTAGATTCTTCCTAAATTGAAATATTACTTTAGAAACTCGTAATAATATGTTAAAGGAGAACGACTTTTAAACTTTTAAACAAACCTGCAAAGCAGCATAACTATTTGGAAGGTTACTTTCTTTCAAAAATTGTAAAATTAATCGAATCACACTATATATAAGTATCATAAGAGAGAATAAAGTGTTAGCGACTAAATTTTTTATAAAAACAAGAATTATAAATTTGGAAGATTACTTTACTCTGTTGACTCAATTTCCATTGTTTGGGTTTACTTCGAAGAAAAAATCTATCGAGTTTAAACTTCAAGTTTTGGTGGCTTATATTATTTATATATTCCCACGCTGACCAACTATAACTTCCGAATTGGTTTATGTAGTGCGCATTCTAATAATTTACTTTTTTTTTTATTTTACAATTTACCTCTATTATGCAATTTACAAGGGGCTCTTTTCCTTCAATTCGAAAAGGTTTTACTTTTAGTAACCGCAAGGTATTGCGACCAAACCTCTTAAAGTATCATACCTGGCATGAAAAGGCTACGAACGTTTTACCAAATAATGTCGACACTAAGAGCGACGAGTTTAAAGTAAAGTGAATAAAAACGTACTGTTTCAACGACAGCATAATAAAAATAAATTCTTGTTAATTATATTTTATTGATAGGAAAATGCTGAAAAAATGAACATGCTGGTCAAAGACTTGGAAAATATAATAAATAAAGTTGTGTTAGGTAAAAATCGTTTATTGATTTAAATTAAAATCGATTTAATTTTATAATATGAATTTTGTTTTGAATTCCTTTAGGTGGCAGTGAGAGCGCTCGAAAGCGTCACCTGGAACGTAAAAAATTATTAGTTCGCGATAGGTTGATATTGATTTTACCCTTTATCGTTTTGAATCTTATTTATATTATAAATAACCAATTTCTTCTTTATCTAAGGATAAATCATTTGCTTGATAATGGGTTAAGTTATTTCATGTCTTCTATGTTATTTACTAACTTCTAATTTAAAATTAATATGACTTTGACTTTCTGCTTCCTAAAGATCTCCCTTTCTAGAACTTTCACAACTCGCTGGTTACAAATTGTACGCAGATGAAATACCCGCAGGCGGAATAATTTCTGGAATAGGACGTGTTAAAGGGTTAGTATTATAATCATCATAATGATTATTACAGAAAAAATTAACAGTTGATGATTTGAATATTTATTTAAAAGTTCTGATGTAGGGTAGAATGTATGATCATCGCTAACGACTCAACAGTCAAAGGCGGAACATATTATCCCATCACAGGTATGATTAAAGTAGTCACAAGATATAAAAATATCCAGTCCTCACAATCTTTTACTCATAGTCAAAAAGCATTTACGAGCACAAGATGTTGCACGAGAAAATCGGCTACCATGCATATACTTGGTAGATTCGGGAGGTGCAAATCTTCCCCAACAAGCAGAGGTTTTCCCAGATCGCGATCACTTTGGACGCATTTTCTTTAATCAAGTTAGTTGGAAAAAAAAAAAAAAGAATTTGAAATTCTTGGATTTTAACCGATCTTTTATATGTCAATTAGGCCACAATGTCTGCTGAAGGCATACCACAGATAGCTGTTGTGATGGGATCATGCACGGCAGGTGGCGCCTACGTTCCTGCTATGGCAGATGAAAGTGTTATTATCGCAAAACAAGGTACCATTTTCTTAGGTGGGCCTCCATTGGTCAATGCAGCTACTGGTGAAGTGATCACAGCAGAAGAGTTAGGAGGAGCAGATTTGCATTGTGAGTAATAAATTGAAATTTAAGGATAATAATTTCGGCGACTCATGTATCAATATTATTACAGGTCGAACATCCGGCGTAACAGATCATTACGCCAATAATGATGAGCACGCTTTACAAATCACAAGAAGTATTGTTGAGACGCTTAATTGGTCGAAGAAACCTAATGTTTGTATTCAATAATTAGAGATTTTTTTTACATATAGGAGTGAACTAACAAGGGTTGTGATTTAAGTTATCAATTAAAAAACCCGAGGAGCCTATTTATTCTGCATCAGAGCTTGGTGGTATTGTGGGTGATAATCTACGCAAAACTTTTGATGTAAAAAATGTCATTGCGCGTTTCGTGGACGGTAGTCGATTTGAAGAATTTAAGGAATTATATGGGACAACATTAGTTACCGGTTAGGTTTTTTTTTTTTCTTTAATCTCAAACTTTATTGTAGATCTATCTACTGATATATTACGAACATATTTAACGCAGGCTTCGCGCATTTATACGGCTATCCCATTGGAATTATTGCTAACAATGGAATCCTTTTCTCCGAATCAGCTCTTAAAGGAACACATTTTATTGAGCTTTGTGCACAACGTGGTATACCGTTAATATTTCTCCAGAATATTACAGGATTTATGGTTGGATCATCTGCAGAAGCTGGTGGTATTGCCAAGAATGGCGCGAAATTGGTGACAGCGGTATCATGTGCTAAAGTTCCAAAATTGTCAGTTATTATCGGTGGAAGTTTTGGCGCCGGAAATTACGGAATGTGCGGAAGAGCGTTTAATCCTAGATTTTTATGGATGTGGCCGGTTAGTTTTATAATTATATTCATTTAGTTCGATTCATTATATTAGGTTCAGGCAACTAAATTTGATTATGTGTTTTATAAAGAACGCGCGAATATCAGTCATGGGTGGCGAACAAGCCGCAAGTGTTTTGGCTCAAATTAAACGAGATTCAAAATCAGAAAAGGACGATGTGGTAAGTTCATCAATCAACATCGATAATTTACGCATAATTATAAAATTTTAATTTAAAATATTTTTGATAGTGGTCAATGGAAGAGGAGGATAAATTCAAGAAATCTATTCGCGATAGATTTGAAGATGAAGGACATCCATACTTTTCTTCAGCGCGTCTTTGGGATGATGGAATCATCAGTCCTGCTGACACGAGAAAAGTTCTCGGATTGGCTTTAAGTGCCGCGTTAAATGCACAGATTGAGAAATCACGGTTTGGTGTTTTCAGGATGTGAGATTTGAAATTTTTTTTAAATGTAATTGCTTTAAAATGTATTTTAAGAGATGGAATTGTATATTAGTTAATTCGGTTCGATCGAATCTATAATATTGTTATTGTGTTCCAATTCGAATATCACGTGTGAGTTCGAATAGAGCTAGCGCGTTTCGGATAAGTTCCAACATTCCACGATTTTTTTATCTTTTCAAACTTTTTCATTTAACCTTTAAATCGTAAATTTTTAATAATTGATAATCAAATTACTGTTGGTACGCATTAATTTTCTTTAAATGGAAAAATGAAATTTACAAATGAATAAATTAAAAGCAAATTTGTTCTCACAGTATTCAAGTGATGTTTGCATGTGAACGAAAATTATAATGTAAAAGTATCTAAACATTGTAAATACGCCCAAAAAGTTTATGATGTAATTTGCAGAATTTACGAATCGAGATTTATTGACGGATTGATCATCAAAAAATGAAAAGGGGGTCATCGAAATGATATATATATAAAGAACTATTTGGAAAGTTCAAACTCCTTTTTTTTTTTTAAGGTTATCAAGAGCTTATTTTGAAATAAATATATCTTGTAATTTCTTCTTACCATTTTAAAAAATTTCTTCCGTAAAATTTGTCGAAAATGTCTGGTAAAGGTTCACGGCAAAAAGATATTTACGAAAAGAAAATTTTTATTTTCGAGTTTATAATGGTTTGCTAATTACGTTGAATTCAGGTCCAACTGTCAAGAAAATCATTCACTTCAAAAGCGATACTCCAATCGCTGTTATTGATAAAACCGAAGAGGACATCAAAAAAATTGGTACTGATAATTTTATACAATTTATTTTCTATTCGCGAGTTTTGAAACTTACAAGATGATTCAAATTCGGTAGGTGGTGTAATAACAGGTAAAACTGTGGTAACTGGAAAGACTCTCATGGTTACCTTACCAGCTGACATTATCAGTAAGTATTGTCAGATACTTGATGACCTTTTCTTCTAATTTAATGTTTGTAACGAACCTTTATTATTCTAATTAAATATATAGCTACTTTCGCTGCCAACGAACATGTTGAAAATGTTGAGGACGATGCTGTTGTTACAATTCAATGAATTTAAAATTTCTTTATTTTTTTTTAATTGAAATTATTTTATTGCATTTCATGGCATTTCAATGTTTTATTTTTTTATAACTTGATTAAATAAAAATGTAAAGAATCAAAAACACGTAAAAAAAAAGAGAGAGAAAAATATTTACTGAAATTTATAAAATGGTAATATATCGCTCGTTAACCTCCCCTTTGTGCTTTCAGCATTCCTAAATTTAAAACAAAAAAAAGACATGATTCAGACAGAGAATTTTTTATTCCAAGCGAATTAATCAATGTGAACGATCATTTAATTTATTATTATTTTGGGGTAAATATCCTTTTTATCAACACTTTTTTTTTGTTTTCAGTAGATTGACAGATTGAATTTAGATATTTGGTATAATCATATCGACCAAAAGAAAATGTAAAAACGAAATAAAATTTTTACCTGTTTTATTTAGGGAAATCCTGTAAATAAAATAATAATAAAAAAAGGAAAAAAAAAAAATATTTTTTTTTAATAAAAATTGCTCAATAAAAAAAAAGAATCACATTTATATATGAAGGGTTTTATTTATCAGAACTTCTTAGAGGGTTAAAATTTAATTGTCATCTTATGATTTGATTCTCTGAAAATTTTATCTCATCACTTAATAAAAAAAATGAAAAAACAAAAAAATGATACAAGATTAATAATCTTTCGCTTACCTTTGAAAGAAAAAAAAAAAAAAAAATTTTTTTTTGAATACAAAGAAAAATTTTTCATTTTTCATCTTTTATATCAGCTGACGAATGATAAGTAAATTTGGTAATTGGGCGTAATTTAATCCTGAATTTACTATGTGATCTCTCGGTGATGTTCAAAAGTGATATCGAACACGAACCATTTTACTGCAATTTGAATGTGTGACAAATTAAAACTCGTTATTTATCCGTCATTTTTCTCATACCTGGTTTTTCTTTACCGATAAACAAATTTATCACTTATCAGTGGCGAATTATTACATTTAAAAAAAGTCCCGCCAAGGATACTGATTTTTCAAATGTCTAGTTCATTTTATTCTGAAGAGGTTGAGGAAAAAGCTTCAACATCGACTCGTGACGCGTATCATTCGGAGTCAAATACAGAAAATGACGCGACTTCTTCACCCCCTGCAGAGCTTTCCGATTCTATCGACCAATCAATCGAATCGAGAGAGGGTACGAGCTCGAATTTAACTAGTAAAGAATCGATTAAAGAGAAGGTAAATATATAAAAGTGGATTCTTTATTCTTTTAAAATTAAAATGATGATTTATCACATTTGGATGATGTTGATTGACCTTCTTTTGTGCTTTTAGATAATTGACCAAGCAATTATTACTGAAGAGGAAAGACGAAATAATATAGAATTTTTTGTTGGGAGAGGTTTAAAAACACCAGAACGTTACATGAAAATTAGAAATTATATTTTAAATGCTTGGTTAAAGAGTAAACCAAAATTCGTTTCTAAAACTAGCGTCAGGCCAGGGCTAAAGGTTTATTTTTCATCTAGTCATATTCATTATATACATACTTTAATAAAAAGAATGCCTAATGATTAATCGTAATTTATCAGGATTGTGGTGACGTTAACGCGATTGGACGGGTTCATTTATACCTGGAATCAATAGGTGCAATTAATTTTGGCAAGGATGCCATAAAAAAAGAGAAACGCCCTGTAAAAAGAAAGTCACTTGATGAGACTACAAAGAAATCAATTCCTAATAGTGTAAAACGTAAGGGGAAGTCGGAAGATGGTGATTATCGTCGAAGCCGGTGAGAACATTGGAATCATATTTTTGGTAAAATGTTTAATTCGATCAGAACGCCTTTTAAAATCTAATCCTTCTTTTTTTTTTATCATTAAGTGGGATCAAGGTTCTTAACAATAATGGCGAATGGTAAGAGCAAAAAAGAAATATTTTCAGTGTTAATTCATGAACATAAACTTTTTTTTTTTGATTCTTTTCTTTGTTTAAATATAAAAATAAAACAAATATATATATATATATATAAAAATATATAAATATTTAAGGGAAAACCTCAATGGATCTAAAGAAAATAGTGTAGAACCGGCAGGAGGTATAGATATAATCGAATTGTTTTTTTTTTGAGGGATACGATTTTTTTGAAAAAATAATAGCATATTCGATCAATGATAAATGAAGTGTTATCGTACTTGGATAATTAAGATGACGTTCCAATACGCCGAAGCAAGAGGGCTCGCACCAGTAAAAACGGAGGCCGGATTAATTATAATGAAATATCCTTTTTTTTTCATTAAAGAAACATTTGCAGGAAACATGCACTCACATTGTAGTTCCTTAACAAATAACGTTACGATGCTTTAGCATATGACATGGTTGGCTCTTATGATCCTTTCCGGTTGGTTCCACCACATCATTATACATCGAGAAATCCTGCGCCGTTTCGAGTTTCAGTTTCGACGAACGTTATGGTACGAGGGGCTGATTTCACGTGCATTCGAAAAGGGTTAATACTCATCTTTTTATACATTGCAGCTTTTGATGGATTTTCACGCTCATTTGGCACATACTGAAATAATTGGTTTGCTTGGTGGGCATTACTATTCCGATCGAGAACTCATGGAAGTAACGTATGCGTACCCATGTAAAAGCGCAAGTACTGGGTTTCAGGTATTTGAATCATCTTTCAAACGTATTGGATTGGGAAATTTTTTTAACGGCACGACAATGATGATAAAATATCGTAGTGTGAGATGGACCCTGCATCTGAGGTTGCCGCTAGAGAAGTTTTTGCCGAGAAGGGACTTGAATTTGTCGGATGGTATCATTCTCATCCAACGTTCGATCCACAACCTTCTATCCGAGATATTGAAAATCAGACTCAATACCAGGTGAAAAAAAACAAAATAAAGTAAATGGCTGAGCATATTCATTGTTCTCAACATAAATTCTCTCTCTTATCAACAGGAAATGTGGAGACGCGAAGATGGAGTGGAACCATTTATTGGGGTGATTGTTACACCATATGATATCGAGCATGAATCTAATGTGTCAAGATTTCAATTCTGGATGAGTGGTACGAATTACGATCTTTCCGGACAATTCAGTAAGTATTAATTCCCACTTTGATTTCATTTTTACCGTTTTATCGCCTTTGATTAATAATCCATTCATAACCGCATCATTTTATCACCCTTTTTTTTTCAGGGACCCCTTATTCATGCCCACATTCCTTTTTACAAGGTGAAGATTTGCCAGAAGAAATATTCTCGCAAATGGCAGATTTGGTCGAAGAATATCATAATTACGATCAGTGAGTATATTTAAAAAATTTTATCAATGATCACAATAACGCCAAATATATACAATGCATTTATGTTATTAATGGAACAATCATTGTTTATCGTATAATTATGCAGGCGCGTAAATATGACTGAATCCTATCGCAAGGATGAAGAATTTTCGAGGCTTGATAAATTGATCGAGTCATTATCATCACATATAACTGTTCCCTCGCAGACAGCCGAACCTTTTATTTCTCGAGTGCGGGAATTAATGAAAGGCGACTATCGTCCTGATAAGAGCGAAGGAGAGGAAGGACAACTTGAAAGTGACACAAAATTAGGAAAGGAAGAACAACTTGAAAGCGATACAAAATTAGGAAAGGAATCAATATTAACTTAAAAGCTTTTAAGTGTACAATTGGTTTATAAATAATTAAAGTTATTATATATACTATCATATGTTATTTCTCATTTGACAAGGTGGTGATTTTTTTTTTTTTTTTTTTTCTGTTTTTTTTTTTGACTGTTGGGGTTTGTGTCGCAAATTTTTTTGAATGTATAGGATTTTTTCATTGTACCAAAACTTGATTATGTTCTCTCCACCAATTTAAGATTTACATCTCACATGACTCATGAGGTAGAAATTCAGCCCAGCCTGTGAGCCAACATGAATACAAATATTGTAAAACTAAGTCATGCTAGCCAATTTTATATTGGGAAGCTGACAATTATTAAATTGTATTCTTCATTGGGATAACTTGATGTGTGATTATAAAGATGAAATTTATCCCTTAGTACAGTTTTGCCTGTGTTCTCACATTTAATGAGTGTGGATAATTGCCTAATTTGCACAACCTTTATGATTTTAGTAGTATCTACCGATATTGTACACCACTTCATACTTGCTGCACTCATCAGCAATAGAGAAAAAAAGTGGTTATAGAAGAAGTAAAGAGAAAGAAATTATTTATACACAATATAACTTTTTTAAGTTACCAAAAAAAAATTTTTTTTTCTCGTACATTATAAATATATATTGTAAAACCCCTTTCCCCTTTCTTTCGGTCCTCTTTTTTTTTTTTTTTTTTTTTTTTTTTTTTTTTTGTAAGTTGTTTTTATATATATATATTATATGTAAATTAATTTTATCAAGCCTTTTTTTTTTTTTTCCTTTAATTATTTTTATCATTATTAAATTTTCAAAACATTTATATTTGCGATAATAGAAACTTTAAAATTTTGCGACTTTTTTTTTATAAAGATTTTTACGGGTTTTTTTTTTTAAAAAAAAAAAAATTATTTTAATTACGGTATATAATAATATTAAAAGTACAATATATATAATATATAATATATTTCAGTAAGATATCGTTTCATATTCTCTTATGATATAGTATGCCAGCAGCAGAAACCCTTGATAGTTCATTCAGTATGAATGGACAAGAAAGTTTTCAACAAATGGACGTTCTCCCTCTATTACTTCAGGCACAAGATCTCGTATCTAAATTGGAAAATCGAGTTGTTGAATTGGAAACCGATTTAGAGGTGTGTGTTATCTATTGTTAAATCTCGGTTACCGTTTTAAAAAAAAAAAAATTACATAATAGTTTGCGAAGGAAGTTTCGTTTTAAATATTGCTGTAAATTTATAGTATAGAACATCATTTGACCTTGACTTTGTGGTCGAATATGTTGAACCAACATTTCTCAGTAGTACATAGAAAATTGATATACATACATATACATATGTATGCATATATAATTTGACCTTTTCAAAGTTTTTAATTTTTAATTTGAATAATAAACCAAGTGCGAACCATTTTTATTAACTTGATACTTTTCTATTTCATGAAAAAAAAATTAAAAATAAAACCATATAATAAAATAAAAAAAAAAATTAGACCATAAACGAATCTCATGAACAAGAACGTGATCAATTACTTCAAGAAATTGGGGAGAAAGATGAATACATTCATAGTTTAAAAACAAAAATTAGTCGACTTGAATTCGGAGCTCGAGAAGCAATAATTGTATTAGCAAGGACTGTTGAAACGCTTAAAGCGCAAAATATTGATGATGAGGATGATAATAGTAAAGATGATGATGATAATGCCACGGCAGTTGAATCAACCGATTTAGAAGGACAATTTTTAGATAGCATTAAATTATGTCTAAACTATTTAAAAAGCGCTCAAAATAATAATCATAAACCTAAAAATTATAGGAAACAATCGAGACGCGATTCAAAAATTCAACATGATGAACCTGATCATGATAGAATAAACGATCATAATGAAACGAGAAATTTTGAGCAAAAGGAAGAGGTACAAACTCCTAATCATAATGACGATATCCCTCGACAACAAGATCAGAATGATGATCATAATAACAATATTTCAAGAAGAGAATCTGTTTGTAGTGATCAACTTTCCGTTGACCTAGGTGATTATGGTTTAGATGGGGATGAAGATATCGCGGACTACCCTGACCTTGATGAAGAACGACACCTTGATTTCGATGATGATACATACTCAACGTCCCCGAGGCAATCAATCGATTATGATATTGATGACGAGGAAGAATTGGAACATCGTCGACGTGCAGAATTTGAAATGGCTAGTAACCAAACGACTTTAAATGGTTATGTACATGATGAACCGGAAGAGATCGATGGTAGAACAGAGCGGGAGGAGGACGATTCTGATCAAGATGAGGAAGAATCGGATGACGACGAATTTGATGAACGTCGTTTACATGATCTCCCCCCGCAAGGTCCGGTTCCCGATATATCTCATTCGGAAAACCTTTGTCCAAATTGTAATACTTTACTTGCTCAAGTTGATCAACATCTTGAGGAACGCGCTTACCTTAAACGAGACCTTTCAGCCCTTGCTATATCCCTTTCGGAAGAGCAAACTATTCGTGCTCAAATTCAAGCCAGTAAGGAGAATTTAGAACAAGAAATTGATGAATGGGTAAATGCAATGTTTGAGAAAGTTAATCAAATGGTATTTGATGAGGCAAACGTACGTGAAGAATTGGAAATCTTAAATAGAGAATGTAAAGGAAAATTAAAAAATTCAATAAAATCTTCGGGAACTCGACAAGATCGTTTAAGAGAATTGAAATTACTATTGGTTCATTTGGATAGCACTAAACAACGACAGACGGCACCAACACCAAATTGTGTTGGTGCATTAAACAGAAATTCTATTCGAAGAAGTTTAATGTCAAATTCTCCTATAAACAGCCCTCGTTCAAGCAAAGTGTTTGGAAACTTTGGTCATATGTCACCTAGCATCTTTTCCGTGGATGAGTACATTCAAAAGGGTCGACGCGTATACATTGATGGGGTTGTGTTTGAAGAATTCCAAGAATATGTGAAATCGTTTATAACCTCTCCTGCTCCTACAAATTCAACACCAACTCACGCATTTATGAAACGTTGTATGGTTGAAGATATTCAACCTTGTCTTTTTGAAGGGAGCAGTGGTTGGAAATCTCCTTTCTATAAGAGACGTTTATTAGATGCTATTATGAAAAATCAATGTGAAATTCAAACAATTTATTACAGTTCTTCGAATTCTGTACCAAGTACACCGTTATCCAGTCAAATTAGTTCCACATCAAATCCAAGACAAAATAGTTATCATGAACCACCTCCATCACCTAAAGTCAAATGTAGTCTTTGTGGTCATGTAAGAAGTTGTGATTTCCGTATGAGACTTTCTGGGCCCGATGCTGTTGTACCACCATCAGCCACGACAATCTCATCATCATCACAAACATCAAGATTCTCCGTAACTGGGACCCCCGGTTGGATTCCTCTTGATCGATTCTGTAGAGATCGTGTGGTTGCTGTATGCGATTTCTATACTTACCTCTCTCACTTGCGTCAAGGATTACTTGCCAATTCTGCTGTTTGGACTATGTATAAACAATGTCTCAAACATCGTAGGAAGATGAGTATGGCACGTGTTGGTAGCGTGAGCATGTTTGAAGAAGAGGAAGCTCTCAACAATGAATTATTGAACAATCCTGAAATGGAAGGCATGGTTGTCCTCGTTCATTAAAAAAGTTACTAAAGTGGCGGTGTTTAAAATCACTTTGCTGAGCAATAGATCGATGGAGAAGGATAATTCTTTAATGTTATAGAACTTTTAAATTAATTATATTATTATTCTCCGTTTATTTTCTTCTTTATATGAAGTATCTCAGCTCAATAGATTGCTAAGAACTTTGGACAGAATAAGAATGGTCTGGAATCTTGCTATTTGGTAATTTATCAAAAAAAAAACTATGGCTGTGGGATTTTGTGCACACTATGATTCGAATTCAAAAAAAACAAAATTTTTTTTTTTAACAAAAGAAATCACTATATATAATATCAATTATTCTTGTCAACAAGTACGGCAAAAAATAGATGTTGTTATAATGTATTCAAAATACATATATATATATTTATTAGTGTATATATATATGTAAAAATTTATTATTTCATTTTTTTTTTTATCCTTTAAACCAAAGCTAACCTCAAAAGCTAACAAAATTTCTCTTTTTTTATTTTCTACTCTTTGTATTTTAAGTGGATATTATTACTATATTAAAAAATTCGAATCCCCTTTTTATTTTTTGGTCACTTATGTAGTTATATATATATATATTTTATACCACGTTTCCTTATTCGATACCTTTTTTTCCTCTTCTTAGTGTTTTATATAAGACGCAATCGTATTTGAAAAAATTACCTTTTTTAGAAAAAGGAAAAAAAGAATCAAATCAAAATTTTTTTTTTTCTTCTTTGCTTATTTGGTCGATAGAATAATTTATTTTTATTTATTTATTATTTGCTGATGAGGTTGGCAGCAAAAAAAAAAATATAATTATTTTTTATATTATATAATTTTAGATATTTATTCGTATTAAATGATTGGTCTCGAAATGTAAAAAGATCTTACTTTTTTTTTTTAACATCTAAAAATTTGTGATCTAAAAATATTTTATTAACCCATTGTTCTTTACATTTTATCACATGTGTACAAGAGGACAAATATGTAATTGCAAGTCATTGCGGTGAGTTACATCATAAAAGAACAGAATTAGATTATGCAATTTTGTGGTTCACAAAAGATTGTGACACTGTTCATTCTGAAAGTATCTAATTTACGAATTAATCGTAAGACGCCACAACATAATAGGGGAAGCTTGCAATACTCCATTTATCGTTAACTCGGGAAGAAGTATAATTAAATCACCTGACACATAAAAAAAACCCGCTCTAATACATATTAACAGTTAAACACATAACCAGTTGAATGTCATCCTCACATCCTGTTGAGTTTTCGAAGAACGCATTGGGGATGAATTCTGCGAATCTTACCTCGTACGGTGTTCCATCAACTATGTAAATCAAAAATTTACTATTAGAGATTTTTTTGACGATCATTTAATTTCTGCCGGTTATACCGGTTAAATGGATCAATTGGATTTTTTGCCGGATATTTTAAAAATTGTAATACAAATTCGAAGTTTTTTGACTTTTAGTTTTTTAATACCAATTACAGAGTTTAATACATTATTTTTTTTTAGAAAAATTTTTTTCAAATAATTGATCCTCTTTTCTAACTCTTTCTGCATCATCTATAATTATATTATTCCTCAAATTTAAGTTACACGATGGTTGATTTTTTCTTTGCTCCCAGACCTTTTTAATACTGGATTTGTTAATATTTTCAAATGAATTAGAGCCAATAGAAAGCCGTAGTTTTGATTGCTGTAATTCTTGTTTCATATTCTGATGAGCTTTAAGATCATATTTGTTGAATAGTCCTTCAATCTGCTGCTGGTGAATTATTTTGGTAAGCTCTATGACCTGAAGATATCTGAACAAATTTATTATGTTCAACAAAAATTCTAGATTGAGGATCAAAACCACTTAGAAAAGTTATCATAGACTCATAAAACTCCTTTTCAAACTTTACAAGACATTTGATTTAAATATCTAATTGTGAATCATTTAACCATATTTCAGATAATTTCTATTTATTTAAATAAGATTTAGATATATTTTTTAATAAAGATAATTTTGGAATAAACCATTTAACAAATTGTTTGTGAGCTTCCTTACATTCAAGATATTAATCAGCTGTTTTTAATTCATATAACCAACATAATCACATTAGTTTTTGATATTGATTCATATTAAAATTAAGACATGTTTTATAAAGATTATAGATTATTTTGGCTTTCATCCTTAATGGTTTATCCTTATTAGACTTATCATACTCATTATAAATTTCTAAGTTAAATAGAGTAAATTAAATGAATGAAGATATTTATTAAATCCTATAGTAGAAGTCAATTTTTCAAATACAGTATCTTCAAAAGTAGTAAGAATATGTAATATAAGCAACATGAAAATTATAAGGAATTCAAAAGCATTGATTTTTAGCCATTTCAGTAAAAAGTTTAACTGTTCCATTATTTTTTCCTGCTATATAATTTGTATTATTTATAAGAAATATTTGACATAATCTTATATTAATTGAATATTTCTTACAAGTATCTATAATTGCTTAAGCAACTGTTTTTGCATCACAACCTTCATTTCAACTAATAATATATCTGAAAAATTCTTTTTTTATTCCAATATATAAAACAAATTACAAAAACTTTTGTAGATTCTCTTATTGACTCATCAGCTAAAATGTCAAGAGTATAGAATTCTGAATCATTATAATGTAAAAATTCATTTCTTATTATCCATTCTGAAATTTTTTATTTTAACTTATAACTGATTGCAATGAAAATGTTAAAGAAACTGATTTATTAGTCAAACTTATATAAAATTTGTATACATTATACGATATCATAAAAAAACATTCTTCTAATTTAAATAAGCATGTAATCAATATCATTGCTTTGCTATTATAATATCTTATATTATCTAATAAAGATATGATTTGCTTGAATTACATGAAAAAGTTTTTTTTCTTGTATTAGTATGGATTTTTGCTATTTTTAATTTGTTTTTTCTTATATATCCAAGATTGCTACTAAGTGATTGAATTTCATGAAATGCATTAGAGTTTGTTTTTCTAATTACTGTAACCAGATTGAATTAACAAACATGACACAGAAGATTATAGATCTAAATATCAAACATATCAAACATATTTAACATATAGGATATATTTGATAAATCTAATATAACTGATATATTAGATAAATAGGACATATTAAATATATTTGATTTATTTGTTATATCTATCTATGTATTAAATTTAATATAAATAGAAAATGATAAAATCATGTAAACTTCAATTCGCTTTTAGATTTCTTTTAGTCTTACTTTTAAATATACTTTTAGTAGTACTTTTAGAGGCACATGGTCCAACTCTTGCATTTAGTACTTTTAATTCTTTTAGTTTTCTTATTTCATTTCTTATTTTCTTATTCTCTTTCTTTGTTCTTATTACTTATCATTAATAAATCTATTGTTATAACCTTAAATCAATTGAGTTGTTTTACTTTTAGTATTGTTAAGAATACATCATTTATAAATTATAAAAGCTTAAGTTAAACTATATTGAGTTACTATGTAAACTTAAAAAGAGTTACCACTTGAATATCCTATCTAACAATTGCAATTTGACAGGATTACACGTTAACATTACTTGACTTACTTTTTAATAATTGAATTTTTTTTAGTTAGTACTGTAGCAGAAGAGTTAGAATTTAAATTGAAAATATTATAAATTCAACTGCTTTATTTTGCAAATGTGTAGAAATAATCTGTCTTTACTTTTTTTTTGAATAATGTATATTATTTAAAAGGTAATTGGCTGACTTAACTTCTATTTTGACAAATCATCAATTGTTGTATAAATAATATGCCATTTATTTGTTATTTCTGAATTATTTAACTTTATTATTAGTTCTAATACATTATTTAGTTTTAGTTTGTCCATCTCATTAATTTTTTGTTTTTTGTCATTTTTATTTGCTTCTAATTTTTGAGCTTGTATTTCACAAGCTTTTTTTAATTAATAGGCATAGCTAAAAATCCTTCTTATTAAATAATCTAAAATCTGAAAAATTTAATTTCACATATTTTTAGTAGCTTTTATGTAGTGATAAAGTTCAAATGCATATATAATAGCCTTAAGAATAATGT
Source organism: Funneliformis caledonium (assembly GCA_910591825.1). Taxonomy (NCBI): domain Eukaryota; kingdom Fungi; phylum Glomeromycota; class Glomeromycetes; order Glomerales; family Glomeraceae; genus Funneliformis; species Funneliformis caledonium. The sequence continues at coordinate 18,837 of CAJVPQ010001281.1, forward strand.
TACACCTTATTTTTTTAAAAATGTTTAAAAAAGCAAAACTTTTCCTATAAAAGAATTATTCAAAAATAGTTATTTTATTGTGTTTAAAATATGAATAGCTTTTTTAAAAAAATAAGCTAGTTGTATGAAAGAGATGATTATTTAAAATACTTTTACAAAATTTGAAAAGAAATAAATAAGAAGAAGTCAAAGTAATTGAAGTTTAAAAATGTATTAATTTTAATAGAAATTTATTATAAGCAAATTAAATTATTTTAAATTATAATTTAATATGAAAAATCTCAAATTGTTAATTTTTATATGATATTTAATAATGTTTTGAT
>CAJVPQ010001282.1:0-19153 GCA_910591825.1 Funneliformis caledonium
TTAAAATTATTATAAATAATTTTAATTATTAAATAAAATTGCAGGCAAATTTGCCTGCAAAACGCTTGAAGGGATAGATGCCTGCCAAAACCTCTTCAAAATAATTTCATCATACCCTTTTCTATATTTTTAATATAGTTTCGACAGTTTCGGCTTTCGTCATATCGAATGGATTTTGTTGTATCTCTTATTATGATTTTAATATAGTTTCGTCTAAGTTTCGACTATTATTAAAAGGTTTCATCCCTCATCTATAGAGCACATAATAAAAAATTTTAGCTACACCTTACCTATATAAGACTTTTCTGGGGTTCTGCTCATCCGTATAAATTATTAGTATCTAAATATAAGAGTCATTTATTTGCCTTATATTTATTATATCCTTTTATTTCAGAAAAATTTGCTTTTGCTAAATGTCGTGAGGCCATAGAATTTCTGCCTCGCATCTAGCATTAGACAAATTTGTATATATCTTCTTGCTTTTTATAAAATAATTTAAGCTTGATTTTAGTTATCTTTTTTAGCATGTCAAATGCGAATGATGGTAATATTATATAATTCAGAGAGTCTAGTCCAGATACTTCCTTCATTGTCATTCAGAATCGCTGAATTGAGTCTGCTAATATTAAAACATCAGTTCTGAGATATAAATCATGATAATCTCCAAATTTTTTACATTCTGTTTTCTCTCACACTGTTTGTGCATGATCATATTACTTCTGACTAATGGTGTAAATCTTTTCATGATCACAATCATTAACCTCCTTTAAATCCGCTTTCTTACATTCTCTATTGCATTTTTACCCTTTATTTCATGCTTACATTTTTTACAGCTATTTTCACAATAATTTAGTCCACCTAGCACTGTGTTAAATTCTTTTCTTGAGAGAAGCTCTGTTTTAGAAAAGCATTCTAGATCATTTAATTTATAGGGTACTTACTTTTTGTTGAACTAGTGGGAGTAAATGTTGTGAGATACTTTGTGTCATAATCAGGAAATACTTTGCTAGTTGTTCTGGGGTCTTTTCTTAGTCACGCAAGTTATTTGCTACTTTTTCTAATGATGAGAACTGAAATTGACAGGAATCTATAAATTTGATCTGATCAATTATTATCATCTTGTAATTTTTCATATTGTTTGCAATTATTTTGATTTTGTTTTCACTAACTAGATCTAATTCTCGTACTTCATAATGAAAGTCATAATGTTTTCCACTATGATAAATCAATGGAATCTTAATTTTGTCTGACTTTATTCGAAGTTAGAAATTACAGCTACAATGTGCTAGGTTATGATATTTTTCAGTGAAATAGTCATGATCTCTAATCCTATTATCATTTATATCAGCTTGAAGCTCATTTTACATATATAGCATTTGGTTGCTTTTTTGAATGTATTTTCATCTTCTATACTCAAACCTTCTGCACAATATATAGCTTCTGCTAGATTTTCTTCTGTAGTCACATACTTGATTTTAACACAGCTATGATATGCACTGCCTATAAATTTTCTGATTGAATCAAAATATTTTACTTTATTATATCAGATCTCTTGTAACTTTCCTTCACATATGTAATATCTTATGACAGACTTATATGTTTGCCAATCTCATTCTGTCATTTTTATTTTTTCTGGATTGCGTAACTTTGATTTGATAATTTCTTCCAAGTCTCATTGTATACTTTCCTATGACTCTACAATTGAGTTCAGAGTTCACCTAGCAATTTCTTTTGCTAGCTTTCCATCCATTTGGATTAAATAATAATTGTAACTATTAGGTTTCTGCTTTTGCAGTTTAATGGTCTTTTCATTGATATTATTGTTTTCTATCAGATCACTATTTGCTTCGAGATCCTTAATGAAATAAAATAGAACATTTTCTATTGCCTTATAATTTGTGAACTTTATGATATACATCCTCTTTTTAGGAAAGATTTCTCTTTGTCCAGCATTAGAATTATTCTGTCTATAATAATTGTGTTTTATGTGATCTTTAAGTAAATCTAATCCTGTGAATGAGGCAATCATGCAATAATAGCAGAAATATTTTTGCTTATGATATTTATTCCAAGTTCACATAATCTGATTCTAGCCATTTTCACCATTAATAAAACAGTAATAAGTATTTAGCCCTTCTGGAATATTGTTAATATTACAACGATCTCTGAGGTTTTTCTCATTTTCGGTGAATAATATTAAATTCACTATGTTCTCTCTTTGATAGTTATACTCTGATATACGAAATGAGTTCAACTTTCTAGTTATCTGCTCTTTATCATTTTTTCTGACGTAGGATAGAACACATTTACTACATAATTTGAGTTATTTTCTTTAAATTTGTTAATATCATGTAATGTAACTGGAAAATTTATACCAGAGAAATCTAGTATATTATCAAAATGCTGTAACCTATTGATATCATGAAGATGTACTGCTCTACAACCCTATCTACGAGCTTCTTTACTGGTTAAATAAGCTTTCATACATACTTCAAAACATCTGTTATCTTTATTTTGTGGGTTAATTATCCCTAGCTGAGACTTGGCCCATATTTTTGGTAAAATGAAATGTGATTTACCTCAGAGTGGTTGATAAACACTTATTTTGAGAAAGATCTTTTTTTCATATTTATATATCTAGCCTGAATGTTGATTTTGCTTCATTTTATCAATTTTATCTAATATTGTCGTGAGACTGTTTGGTCTATTCTATTCTGGTGAATAATATCTAAGATTTTACTTGAAAATGCTATGTTTTGATCTATTCGTCGATTATTAAGCATTCTTTCTAGATTTACAAATTGATATATATGAACTATAAGGACTATCTTTACTTTTATTCCTTCTATACGTGCTAACTCTCTTCTGTAAACATCATTGATTTGGTCTTTGATATTCTTAAACATAACTAAATGATTTTCTCAATATTGATAAGTTTCTGAAATAATAGCAAGATGATCGATATATAAGCTTTGATCAAAAATTTTTCTAGTTTTTATTAATTGTTTCAGAGCTAGATCTTCTATTTTTGAAATATTATTTTATCTTCTTCAGGTTCAAACTCATTATTAGATTCAGATTCAAATTTAGAATCTGATGTATCTTCTTCATCAGCAGTCTCATAATTGCTCTTTCCATCTGAATCTGTCTCTGGCTCTTCTAATACTAATAGCTTAGAAGGTTTAGGTAACTCAAGTGATATCAGACCTCCCCAGAAATTTCTGAACAATTGTTCTAATATACCAGTGATACTACTGAGTAATCTGCTTATTTTTCTAAAGATTATATAGTATTAGAAAAAAGTTTAAAATAAAAATTATTTTATTCAGATAATTAGTGTTAGACATTTATTCAAAAGAAACTATAGGAGGCAGAAAAAGGTGACATCCTGTAATTTTTATTATTGTTCATATATTTTTAGGACTGGAAAAGAATGCAATCAAAGATACTATGATCCAAAGAAATGTAAAGTCTATCAGAATTTACCTAAACAATATCCATGTATATAATCTGAATGCAATAAAAAAAAACTTTCTCTGGATATAATGCTTATAAAAAACATTCAGGTAAGCATCGTTCTAGAGCATTTTATCAATATCAGAAAGCTTGCAAAAATTCAGGCTAGTAGAGACTAGTGACAGGCTAGTGACAGGAAAACAATATGTATGTAAACATATCTTGTGTATATGCTCTACTTCATTTTGTAGACTGTGAATACTATTTGCTTTCATGTTTAGCGCTCATATATATGAAAAATTTTATTACTCAAGATAGATTCCAAAAGGGTTTCAGATAAAAATGTTCCAAAATAGAAAATTTTTTACTACTTGAAAACAAGCGATTTTAAAATGAAAGCTAGTTAAGAAAGCGAATTGGTAATCTTAGGCTTTCAAGTATTATTTCATTAGGAATTTGATATGTGAAATTTGATATATGAAATTTGTAATACTCAGGATGACCTGAAACCATTTGAAGCTTTTTGTTTCAAAAAGCCCTTTCTCTAATTACTAGTTATAATGTTTTAAGAAATTCAATAAAAAAGAATTTTTAATGATTTGCTATAAAATTTCATAAATTATAAATACTTTAATAAGTGTATAATTAATTTCTTTAATTCTTTTTTTTTAATTAATCTTATGTATTCTATAAAATTTGAAACTTTTAATTAAGTTTTCTTTAGTTGAATTTTTTTATATTTTTAATATTAAATTTATATTTTTTTATTATTATTTCATTTTTAATAATATGAGTTACTAAATGATTAAAAAAAAAGTCACAAACTTCAGATAATACTTTTAGACATAAATTTGTTAAATGCTCTTTACATATTTTTAGTGATCTCTTATACTAATATTTTTTACAATAAGTATAGGTAGCATTATAATATCCTTTAAAATTTGTTGATTTTGTTTAATATATATTCCCTATATTATAGATTTTAGTTTTTTATTTTGCATTTTTTTGTATTAAGTTGAAAAGAATATTCTAATTTAAGTAAAGACATGACATGAGATTGTTGATCCAATTTTATGAAAATCTCTTTTTTTAATATATTGTATTATCATATTATAAATTTCCTTTAAAAAATAAATTATTTAAATTATCTAAATGTAAAAAAAATCAAAAATTAAAGTTTTAAAAATAAATAAATAATTAATTAATTACAGTTAAACTATTTTAGATAAATAATGTTATATTTTAATTTTATTGAATTAACTTATTTTAGATAGAAATATTTTTGGTTAAAGTCATATGAATTATAATTTTAAATATATCAATTAGTATTAAAAGACTAAAATATTTTAGAATAATATCAGATTTTTGCCTAAATTATAAAATTTATAAACAAATTTCATATTAGCTCTCAAAATCTGAAATATTTAGGATTTAAAAATAGGATTTCATTCATAGTATTAAACTAATGCTCTAAGTCTTGATGAAATAACCTTTGAATTATCTGAAAGTGAGTTAAATAACTCTAGTGTTTCAAAAAGTGAGAAAGAATATAAAGCCAAAGTTACAAAAAAATTGACTTCTAATTTCAAAGACTAATAAGCATAAGAAATCATCTAGCAAAAATCATCTTCAGGTTTACAAACTACTAAAAAGGATAGCAAAAATTCTAAATCATTTTAAGATTCTTACAAATAATAATACTTTAAATAGATTTTTTGCTATTTTATGATCAACAGTTAATTCTTTTATTCGCATTCAACTTAGAGAAGTTTCTATTAATTCATATAATATGTTTAATGCTGAATGTATTACATTGAAAGATTCTATTCTAAATCATTTTATTTCAAATTTCTCAGACAAGAAATGTGAAAAGTCTTGGAATAGAATTACTACAGTATTACAAAAATCTTATAACCAATATCAGATTTAATTTGAATTGCTTCTTAACAAATAAATCTATCACAAAATATCCAGCAATAAGTTGCTCCGCAATTACCACAAAATACTCAAGTAGAACAGCAACCTTTACAAATGAATCAGCTTTAAATGATTAACTAACTATTAATTCATTTGCAAAATATTTTATAGCCAAATCCTATGGAAATTAATTTTTATTCATAAAATTATTCCTAATGATATTGCAACTATTACTTGCCAAATTACTTTACTATTAGGAAAAACTGTTCAAATATCTGATGCATTAATAGATAGCAAAGCAAATTGCTCTCTTAAACCAAAAGGTCTTGCAAAACAATTATCTTTTGCATTTTACACTTTCTTACCCATAATATACATTCATTTTCATCAAAATATCTGTTAGGCTATCTCCCATCTCAAGATACAAAAGAAATAATTTGATCATTAAGAATAATAATCTTTAAATCTTTATCAAATATAATATCTTCCAACTTTTTATACTTAACTCTTTTAAATTCTTCTTATTATTTTGAGTTGGGAAATAGTAGAGGGTAACTTGCCAATCTTCTTATCTTTCTCGATTATAGATTTATCTAAGGTGAAAATACATACTGCTTTTAATTCAGAGACACGAGAATTATACTGGTTTTCTAACTTTTACATTTAGCTGGGATTCAATAGTTTTCTTAATATTATTTTCCTCTATTTCAGCAATACTTCTCGCTTCTCTAACCGTTTCTCAAATCCATCTAGTCGGGGAAAAGTACTGGGACTATTTGGAGTAGCATTAGCATCTACTTTAATACGTTAGCAATCTTTTTTCTTATAGTATTTATTAACCTCCTTCATAAGCAATTCCTCAATATCTGGATGGATTCCACCAGCCTGTTTCTCAGACAGTGGATTATATTTATGGTTTGTAAGGCGTAATCATACATCTTTTTTTATAGATAGAGGCAAATGCTCGAGCAAATTATTATAATGATCATTGAAATGCGGTTGGCTGATCATATATCACTGTTTTGAAAAATTCCTGAAAAATTAGGAAATCTGAAAATTTCAGGAAGTTCATCTCATCCTAGAAGTTTGAGTATTCTGGCAAAAATTCCGCCTAGAGATTAGTCAAAAATTTGCTGAGGTCTAGATTCTGGGAAAAAATACTGATATTATTCTTGAAAAATTAGCCTAAGGTGCAGTGCATGTTGCTTTCATAGAAGCAAGGACTTTTTCATCTCATGCACTTTGCGTCTTCATTTTATTAATACCATGATACAAATGCTAATTAACTTTAACCCACTCTGCATGGATCGGTTAAAAGGCTCTCTATTATATTTAAGCAATTGCTGTAAAAGACGTCAAGTTCATATTTAACCCAGTCTTCGATTTTCCGCTTTATGATTACAGGCAATATCATCAGTATCTGTAACATAAGAAATAGGCAATGTTAAAGATGTATGACATTCAGGCCAACTTTGAGGGTGAAGTTTTTTTTGATTCATAGTTTTGTGACTCCGATCTAAAGATTTCTGGTAAATCTTTAATTTATGACGCAAATATTCCTTTATCACATTTCTCTGAAATTTGTTCTTGAGGAATTAGTTTGTGAGAATGATGCAGGATCCTTTGATAAGCCCTATCTTTTATGCCTTTCAGAAGTTTATCAATAATACACTTATAATCGGAATGGACAGTTATTTTACATGCCCAGCTTCTCACAAGTTCAAAACCAGAAAAAAAATATATACTTATTATGCTAGAATTATGAATGATGTAGAAATTAGATAAAATGCTAATTGCGTAAGTTAACAATATAATTAGCCTTTTTAATTTGCTTCAAGAAATCAATACCTTCTGTTTGAGTTGCTTTATCCAAAGAATCAGTTTGTATTGCTTTATAGAGAAACTACTGAGAAACTACTAATCTCTGTCTGCATTCCGGTACCCATACTATAAACAAAAGCCTTCGACTTTTTTCCTATTCATAAACAATTAATTTATAGCGCAAATATTGCTCAATCTGATCACTTTTTTCTGTAATTTCTTCTGGTAATTATTTTATCTGTGTAATGTTCTAGTGTTTGAATGAAGTATAAAATTTGCAACATCCCTCAATCGGTTAGATATAAATAAAGAAATAAAGATGTATGCGGATAAAGTTTATTTTTGAGCCAAAAACGAATTGTGCATGATTATCAAATAATTATAATATATTACACTTATTCCTTATAAGTATATATGTAAAAAAAATGTATGCCAAAATATAAGCGAAGCTTTATTAATAATTATGTTCAAAATCAGTCATATTATAAGACTCATGGCGCAGTAAAATGATTATACTTTATTACATAATTTACACAATAATGTTACATTATTTATACTCTTTTGCATGTTGAATTTGTTAGAGAATTTCAGGGAAGGGAATTTACGAAATTAGTTAATCTAGTTTCATCTGTTTCGTCTAAAAATTTAAATCCTTGATTTGGCAAATGTATGAAGAAAAATTGACCAAGGACATCAGTTCCAATTAGCGAACAGTCAACTTGATTTTCAGGTTTTGCTTGCAAAACTCTAAGATTATCTATACCTACCCACTTATTCCATCCATTATTGTCTCCAATGGAATGGAAACTTCAAATGTTGTTGATGCATATATAATATTAGCAGGGTATCCATATCCAACAGCTTTCAAGTTTACATTTTTCTACCCTTGTTTTCCAAGTGCTCTATGGACAAGGATCATTTCTGATGCACCTGAATCCATAACAGTTTTATACAATTTATTTCCTTCAGCAGGATCATTAAAATTACACTTGAGTATGGCATAATTAGTTGTTCCTGATTGTCTAACTCGAATCCTAAGCTTTATTATAAATAAACAAATGACAAAATAAGTTTATTTAATTAAATTTATTTTTATACTGATCGGTACTGATATGGACACTTATTTGCAACAATAATCAGTATTTCTGACCAGGTGTTCTTGATTAACATATCAAGCAGATACTGTTCTTGCTGATGGAGACTTTACAAGATCATCACGATGCAATTTATCAACCGGTAAATATATTGCTCTAGGCATTTCTTCATCAAGATTCATCAGTTCCTTATTCATATATTCTGACCCATATTTCTTCACTTGCTGCTTATATACCAATACCCATTTGTCTTTGTGCCCATCAAATGATCCCTTATCGATATTATCATAAAAGAAGATGAGAATGAATCCCGTTTCATCATCAAATTCTAAGGCAGATTTCTCGTCAGCTAAGAAAAAGAAAACCATAGCTCTGTTCGGATCATCCATTGAAGCGGACCACCTGAAATCATACCCCATACGATCTACAAAGGCATTAATTAGAAAGAATCTCAAAACGACTACTTATTCAAGAAAGTTTCAGCCTTATCCAGAAATTTTTACGCTTTCCCCAATTCTGTTTCATACTTACGAAGAGACTCAATTGTCTCAGGATGTGACATTTTAATCATTATCGAATTTAGCACTTTGGGCGGATTGGATGCTGTATCTTTAAATATTTATTAGAATGAAATCATCATTTAATAAATTGAATATTTTACAATGATAAGCATGAACCTCTCTTTCTGATAGACTTCAAAACTTGGGTATCTTAAATAACTTTCTTCCTGTAGACATAAGTTAATAACAGAAAAAAAGTTTAGATTTAATGCAGTGGTGTATACTTACTTTTCTTTTCATCGTTAAATTTCGAATCAGTTGTCGCAGAAGAAGTGGACATATGGATGAAAACTAGTGAGAGAAAGGATTAGTATAGAAAAATAAGAAAAATAAATTTATTTTTTCGGTATAAAATTAGGAAAATTTTTTTATATGGAATCTATCGAATCGATCAAGTTTTTATAAGTCTGTTCTCGAAATTTTTACAATAAAAAAATTTATGATAAAATGAAATTTTTTAAAACGAGATACAATCTTAAAAATATACAGATTAATGTTGATCACAAAAGCAGATTATTTAAGATAACATAAAAAATTTATTATTATAATTATTATTTATATTAGAAAAAAAAGTATTTAATAAAATTTTAAAAAACTATTAATCATTTTATTAAAAGAATTATGATTATTGGCAAAATATAGTTCCTTTCAAAGCACCTTTAGCTTTCTATAACAATTTTCTTTTCTTTCAATTATTTATAATTGTTTATAAACTACCAAGAGATTGAAAAATGAACGATTTCTCATATACTCTTGAAAAAATTTACACCATTAGCCAATCTAACCAGAGGAATTTTTCTATTCACAAAAGACTTTGAATAATGATCAAATATTATCAGAAATCTTGTGATAACTGTTATATACAAAACTAAAGTTTGTCCTACAATCTCAAAATTATTTGCATGTCCTAAAAAATGTCATTAGCACCACTATAAAATATATTAAGCTCTATTTAATCAATTTATCATTAAATGTATATGTTCAACTCAAAGCATATCCACTTGAAACGTGATAAGAATATGAAATGTAACTTCATTATCAGTAATATGGGTCCTATCAATTGTCTATTAGTACAAAGAATACTTTTTAATCTTATTTTTCCTGAAATCTTCTAATGATTATTCATTAACTGTTAGAACCATTTCTGTTAATATAAGAAAAAAGTAAGTCATAAATTTTAATACATTTTCTTTGTTATCTCTTGAATAATATTTCAATATTTCAGCAAGATGATTGAATAATATATGAGTAATTTCTAGAGGAAAAGTATGTTGATCAAATAAGAAAGTGTATTCTTATAAGAAGCTTTTCCAGTATCTCAAATTCAATGTGCTTAAATCAATGAAAAAAATATGAAGAAATAGAAGAGGTTTAGTGATATTGTATACATCACCATACATATAATTCAAGACTCATTAATATTAGATTTTTAAAAGACAAAAATAGCATCTTTTATCAAAGACTTCAATGACAAAAGAGCAAATTCTAGCAGACTCTATATTAATTTTAGAAGCAAAGGTTTAAGTTATAAAAATTTTATTGAACAATAATAAAATTATATAGAGATAATTGAAAAAATACATGAAAATAATAAAAAAAAATTAAAAAAATAAAAAAAAAATACATCAAAAGGAAATAACTTAAGAGCTATTACAAGTTTCTAACTGCAAAAACATACAGATAAACAATAAGTTAACAGACTAAAATATGTGACAACTCTTAAACTAAAGTTAGTAATTTAATAATAAAAAAAAGAACTGTAATAAGAAAAATAAAATTGTTTGCTTCTCTTGTATAAAATAATTTATTCTGTTTCTTAGTTTAATCTATTATTTTTAACAAAAAAACTGAGTGATTTGATCCAAAGCTGCTGAAAAAATTTTTCATTGACAGTGGTTTTCTATTTTTAAGATATCAAGACATTATTGGCAGAAAATTTTTTACTTTATAATCATTTGTTGTACTTAATATTTAATTATGTCAAATCTAATTTTATTTTTACCAAACTAATAATACAATTTATTCAATAAATAATACTTGAAAACTCAATTTTTAAAAATCTACAATTAAAAATAAATTTACAAATTTTGATTTATAAATATTAATTTTATTGGCTACATTTATTAATTATTATTATTATTATTATGAATAAATGCATTTACAATGAAAGGTCTTTTAATAAAAATTAATAACTTTTTTTAGTATATTTATTTTAAAGGCAATTTAAAAAAAAATTTGTAATTGGTATTGTTAAAATTTAAATTATATATTAATTATTTATTATTATTTATTAATTATTTATTCGTATTTTAATTATAATATAATATTTAATTTTTTATAGTATGAAAAGACATTTATTCGTCATATTAAGAAGTATTAAATTTTATTTATTTTGAGTATTATATAAGAAAAAAAGAAGACAATAAATAATTTTTTATATTTTATTTTTTGTATAATATGATTTATTTTATATCTTTCATATATTATTATTATTATTATTATTACTACAACTTTTTTATAAATAATAAATTTACCAATATATATATATATATATACTATATATCTCTCTCTTTTTATTTAATATAAATAATATATTATTATGTTTTTTATTAATTTTCAATTTATAGTAATAACTATATATAATTTATAAATTTTATTTAATTAATTTACAAATTTTTAAAACTATAACCCAAAAACAGTTTTACACTTAATCACTTATATCAGACTGAGTTAGTATAATTAGAAAATATTTAAAATCATCTATTTCTATATTTAAATAAAAAATATAAAGGGCGTATATGAGTAATTTCTACAGTTTACTACTTTTTAAGGAACAGCTAGAACTAATGGACCATTTAAAAATGCTTTGAATTTTTTAGGATATATTATATAGTAAGTGCCACCAAAATATATTAACAGCACATTAGCGAGAGGTTAAGAGGTTATTATATAGTCAATAATAAAGGGATAATTTGTAATAAATTACTCTACATTGTGTTATTTTTACCAAAGCCAACGCTATTTAAAAAATTATTTGCTTTAATCTATAAAAATAACTATATAATACTTCTCTTATTATCAGTTTTATTCATATCAAAAATAGACTTTTCTCGCATTTATCTTAAATTTTAACATCTTGACATAAAAAGTTCTTTATTTTATTCTCAGTAATGACTATTGAAGAAGTCTTTTTATTCTTTAGAATCTTCTTTCATCAGAATAGAAGTCTTGTTCTAAATATATCATCGTATTCTATTTTTAAAATGAAAAATGTAAGAGTAAAAAATATGTTTGAATAGTAAGTAATAAAGTAGTACATAGAAATGCATAGAAGAAAATATATGTAAAATAAGACGTATTAATATAGAAAATCAAGTTCTATTTTAGTTATAAAGATATTGACTTTAAAAGTAAAAGAACTTTTCTTTTCATAAAACTTTAAGAAGCTCTTAGAACATCATTTTAGTTGTAATAAAGTAATATCTTAACTGAATTCACATATAGAAATAGTAAACCTTTATGGTCAAAATGTACTATTAAGCTCCTATATTTCACTAACAAATCACTTTTATATTTCACGAGATAAAATACATTATTTTTTCACTTACTTATTAATATTCAGGTATGCTCCTACTTAAAATCTGTCGAAAGTTTCTTATTACTAATTGCGAAGATTATATTGGTATTGAGAAAATATCAGCCATGTTACGATTTACCCATACTAAAAAGTAGGAAAGAAAAGCATTTAGAATTTAAAAAAAATATTTTAGTTGACAAAGAAAATTTAATTTTCTGTGAAAAATTTTCACGATCATAAGAAATTTCTTTCCTACATAAAAATAAGCAAAAACTATTAGTTGATGATCATTGCATAGAATAAAATCCTGTTAAACTGGTGAAATTGATCAATAAAACATGAGTTCTTTCTTAAATAATAAGTTTAATACAGATAAAAAAAATAGAAAAATATTTCTCTTTAATACAAATAATTATACTTCTTATGTATCCCTTAATTACAGACAGACTTTTTCACTTTTACCACAGTGAATAATTTAATCAATTATAGATAAAATTTTTTCTTATACAAATTTATTGTAAAAAAAATTGTAACTTTTTTAATCATATTTTAGATTAGAAATTATTGCATTTTTTGCATTATTATTAATAATGTAAAGTATTAAAAATAAATATTATAAGTTTATTTTTTTGAATGATATTTCTCTATTCTAGTTTTTTTTAAGGGAAATCGTCTTCTGTATGTTCTATTCATTAATAATTCTATTATTACACTTAATATCATTTATGTTATTATGTAACATTTGATATTCTTCAAAATTTTTGTTTAAAGCATTTTCGAAAAAATTTGATGCTTAATAGAAATTTGCTACCTTGTGAAATTATCCTTGAAGTGTATAACAGAAAGTATCAGTCCCTAGTCATAGTAATAATATTATATAAATAATCAAAATCATCATCATCATATTATTTTTATTTCTTCTTATTCATTTAAAATAAACTCTTAAGCTGTTTTATATTTTCTCAATTACATTTCATTGAGATTTATTCTTTATGATACAAATAAGATTCTCAGTATTCTACAATAAAAAATATGATATTAGTATATCCTTCCTTCAGTATAAAAAATGTAAAGAAATTTGCAAGACAGGCTGTTCTAGAAAAAAATTATTCTAATATTTTGATTATAAAATCGATCTGTTCAGTACTTTCATTATCAATTAATTCGTATTTAAGTTTTATGCTAAGTTCTTTTCTTGTTGAATCTTTTGTAATGTTGATTGTGATGTGAAGAATTACCACGATATACTCATTGCATATAGCTTCCAAGTAATTTATAACTAAAGATCTGTAATTCTTAACTAAAATTTCTATTATGCAATACTTGAAATGCTCGCTAGAGTCTTGAATTTTATGGGTTAAAAGAAAAAATAGTAAAATAATATCTGAGTTATTAGAGTTTACCATATTTTGCTAACACTTTCTTTAAATTTTTATACGAAACAAAGGTCCTCAATTTTTTCACTGCATACTCTTTAATGAAATCTACAAATCTCATCATAAGTCTCATTTTTATTCTGTAATGTTCTTACTCTTCTTGAGAAAGTTCTAATCATTAAACCTTTACATTTTCTAAAATTTTGAAAGCTGTACTACTAAGCTTTAAGTCTAGTTCGATAAGTTCAGCAGTATTATATTTTTTATTTCTTCTACTAATGTGAATAACTCATTTTTCAGTTGTAGTAAAGACTATGTAAGAAATCTACACAGCATATAAGCTTCGCTTTTTTTTATTTTATCAATTTTTAGTTTGCTTAATAATTAATTTATAAATTTACTATGGAAAAGATTATTTTAACACTTTCATTTTTTTAATAACTCACAAATATTTACCTTGTTAAAATAAATAATTTATTGTAGATTACATTTATTTAAAAATTAAGAATACTTCAATAAATAAAATGGTAATACTTCAAACTTTTATGACAGGCATGATGAATTTTTGCGATAATTAGAGATGAATTCTTATATATGATAAAAGTTAATTCTGTGAAATTCTGTAATTCAGCCAGAATTATGCAAAGATTATCTAACATTATGATTCATAAATTCTGGTCAAACTTAATATTAGCCAATATTATGATAATTGCAAATCCTAAATTAGGCCAAAATTTTGATATAAATTTTATTAAGATATATTCTTTATTGTATAAACTTACAATTATTAATCAAATCTAAGAAATTTATAGTAGTAAGTTTTCCATTAATAAAGTATATATATTAATGTCAAAGAATTACATATACTTTGTATTTTTGATATTTTATTTTTATTTTTTTTATTATAAAATTCTGAAAATATTTATAAAGTTGTATTTTTTATTAATAATATAATAATTAGAATCTGTAATCATTTTAATATGATAGTCCAATTTGTATCATTAAGAACTATATAGCCTCACTGATATAATAATTTAAAAATAAGTATTTTTGTTACATAACCTAATTTTATATATAACTAGTTTTTTTAATATTCACTGAAAAAAATAATACACTAAAAAATAATATTCTTGATACTCTTCTAATAATAGATAATTATATCTTTTGTTTATTATAGCAATCTTTTTAACTTTATATAATTTATATTATTAATGAATGTAAGAATTTTTACTATTTGAAGAATAACACCTAAATACTTTATATAATTAGGTGTATTATCATCTTTCACTATCTTTTAATTTAATTTGCTAATAATTTAAATAATTAAAATAACTAAAAATAAACTATTAATCACATAAATACGGTAGTAATCAGAAGGCTAATAATTTAATAAATAAATAATAAACACATAATACTGGTAATAAATACCAGTAGTATTTCATAGTAAATTTTTAATATTTATTATAAATTGTATAAATAAAAAATAAAATTCTTAAATATTAATAAATTATGATATATTATATTTTAAATTTTATTTTAATATTTAAAAAATTATATAATTTTTAATTTTAATTTTACTTTTTAATTATTTAATAAAGTTAATTTTTATTTAAAGTTTAAAGATCTTTATAATAAAACAAAATCAAATTTTATAAAATTAATATTAAAGATATTAATATTTAAAATTATAATAATACTAAAATAAAATTTATTATTAAATATTTGATTAAATAATATAATTTATATTTTTAATTAATTTAAAATATATAAAATTTTTTATTATTATAAAAAAATATTTATATATATAATTAAAAAATTACAAAATTTCTTATTATAAATTATACTTTATATAATAAACAATAATTATTATTATAAAATTTATTAAATAAATAATTAAATATAAAAAAAAATTTAAAAATTCTAATATTAAATAGTAAATTAAATTGCCTATATAATAAAATTAAGATTATTTTAATTTTTATAAATAAAATTTAATATTATAATATTAGTATTATTATTAAATTTAAAAGGTGATATATTAATTTTCTTTTATTAATGATAAAAAGTATTAAATTTTAAAAAAATTTAATTAAATAATATTTATAAATTAATAAATTAGAAATATGTTTTATATATAATTAAATAGATAATAAATATAAATATAAATTATATATTTTTTTTTGAATTTTAATTTATTAAAAGAATTTTAAATAATTTATAAAAGAAAAATATTAATAAAATTAATCTATATTTTAATTTTTAAATTATAAAAATAAATATTATATATTTAATAAAAAGGTATTTTTAAAATCATTAAAGATTTCAAAATTAATAGAAATTAATATTTAGTAAATATTTTTTTGTAAAAATATGAAAATTTAAAATTTTAAATAAAAAAAAAGTTAATTATAAATATATTATTTTTAAATATTTTATTATATTAATTTGCTTTAGATTTTTTAAGATACATATAGTAATTAGTAAAAAAATGGAAATCTAAAATATTGCTAATTTTAATTATTAAATTAATTTTTTATTATAATTATTATATTTAAATTATATAAAAATTATATTAAAATATATAAATTATTAAAAAGTTTTAATATTTATAACTAATTAAATTGTGACTTTAGTTTTAACTAAATTAACATAAAAAATTTATAAGGTTATATTATTTAAGTATTATATTAGTGGGATACCACGTTTAATATAATTATATTAAAGTGTAGTATCCCACTTAGACTAGGTTATAGTACCACGCTATAATCTAAATACCATGCTATAGTCTGAATACCACGTTATAATCTAGATATCACACTATAATCTAAATACCATACTATAATCTAAATGTTATACTAAAATCTAAATATCACACTATAACCTAAATATCATGCTATAATCTAATGACTACGACCTGATCACCATGCTTTAATCTAAATACATAACCTGGTTACCACTCTTTGATCTACCCTTTTTATTTTGATGTTACCTCTGTTCACATTCTAACTATATATTTATACCTTTCTTGGTATTTGTATTTTTCTCATATGTATGATTTTGTTACCACGTTATAATCTAAATACCACTCACGCTTTAACCTAACTACCTCTCTTTTCTTCCTGTTTTTACTCTACTTATAATTTAAGTTATATATTGACGATACTAACCTCCTATGTCTGATTGGATGTCAAATTCTATATTAAAGTACTTATCTTTTTCTACCTATTTGGTTGCCTTTCTAGATCCCAAAATGTGGTATAAAAAAATATCATGCCAAGTAGCGCAATATTTTGATGTAAATCTGCATCTAAATTTGACCGGCATTATACCATAATTTTGGCTGATCTTTTAGGCATGTGATTCACTTGGCACCATGATGGTGACTTGATAGTGTCCTGAAACTTCTGTGGAGCTATTATGGAACTATTGAGAAACTATCATGAAAGTGTTATGGAACTGGCAGTTTGCCAGCTTGGATGCCAAATTATTATGCCCAAAGTTCTGACCAAAATTATAGAATAGTGCCAGCCGAATTTGTGGAATAATGCTGGCTGAATTTATACTGCGCCTTACTGCGCTGGTCACGTGATACTGTTCCGGTGATGGAATACCCTTTCATAGTTATGGGCTAGTAATGTGAATGTTTTGGAAATGTTTCTGGTACCCAATATATATGCATTTGTATCACATATTTTTTTTATATTCAAAATTGGAGGCCAGAAGTGCACCATTTGCGACCCAACTATTGCCTATTTGTTGTCAGTATATTGGCAGGATGTTGTAAGCTTTTCTGAGACCCAATCATGGTCTAAACTGGGTTAAGGTAATGAGTATGCTATTTTTATGAGCGTCACTAGTATCACTAGTTCTGAATACTAACTGGTGACAGAACTAGTGACACGTTTGTTATCTTTCTTGGGATTATTAGACTTCTTTATTTCTTTCTTGATTAGTGTCACTAGTGTCACTAGTAAAAGAGTAATAAATTCTAGGAAAAAATCAAAATTTTTCTATGCCCAGCCTATATGGGATATAATATGATGAATGTGTGATATATATGTGGTGTATATATGCTATAAAAAATAAAAAGAGACTCAGATTTTTTCTAGTGACACTAGTGACACTGGTGACACCCATCAAGAAGACTTTCTTTCAGCCTAGAATTCCTAAAGAGCCTATCGTTCACGTCAATAGCTTCTGTTACTAGCTTTTTTTCTAGTGATACTAGTGACAAGTTGTATCATTTTTGTTTACCTCTAAATTACCTACCAGTATCTCTGTCAAAGCCAACTTAGCCTGCTTTTTCTGATGATAATGTTCCCTTGATCTATATTTTTTTGCATGTGTATCGCAATAGTCATATCCAGATCTTATCGGCTTACCGCATTCTTTACAAGGAACTTGCCTAGAATTCTGATGGACTTTACATCCCTTTGGATCATAGCATCTCCGATTACACACTTCTCCAGTCCTAAGAATATATGGATAATAATAAAAATTCCAGAATTGATCCTTCTGGGATTGTGTTTCCTTTTTTTTGCATCCCATTTGTATATATCAATTAATAATGTCAGGAAATTATTTTCATTTTAAACTTTTTTCTTACGAATATTATACCTTGAGCTTTGGTATAATTATAAATTATCTTAAATTGTTTGAGAAAAAATGACCTAATCCGAGCTTTCAAAGTTCCTCGACATGCCTTCCACCCTTTTTTACCCAAAGGCTGAAAAAGATAAAATGAAATGCAATCAGGTAATTCGCTATTCTGATGAAAAATACTTGTCAAGCATCTCAATTCTGGATGATATAGTTGCAGAAAATGATGAGGGATTAACCGCAATCCTTGACGATGCTCTATCCAGTTGCCAAAAAATTCCATTCATGACTATTGATAGTGAAGGGTCATCAGAAAAAATAAAAGGAATGTATCGCTATGTATTGCGTCTTTATGGTCACCTTATTAATGGCCAAAAGGCACTGGTAACTCTTATAGGCATTCAGGTTTTTTTTGACATTCTCGTATCAGACGGAGAGACTCCAAATGAATGTGAAGAAAAAGTAAGCGAAATTCTCTCTGATATTGTGAAATCATTTAAAACGGAATATATTAAATAGGGTTGGATCAATCTGGTCCAGTCCGGTCTAAAAAGTCCAGTCTTTTATCTTTCTTTAGACCAGACCAGTCCATAAGTCAGTTCTAGGACCAGTCCTATGACTGGTCTTGTACTATTCGGTCCTACCAGTCCGGTCCGGTCCAAGATTTGTTTTTTTTTCGAACCTGACCGATTTATAAGACTGGTTCAAGGATCGGTTTAGAACATACTAGAAAAATATAAATGATCAATTTAA
>CAJVPQ010001283.1:0-19140 GCA_910591825.1 Funneliformis caledonium
TGGTGGCATAGCTGTGTTTGAAGGGTGACCCTCCTATTCCCAGTTTCTTTTATATAAGACGTTTCTAATCGTGTTCGTCCCCTTTCCCAGATAATGTAGGTGACTATAAAATTAACGAGGCATGTATGACGATTATCGTACTTATCATTAATATCTCTCTTTTCGATACTCTTCTCTAACACCTCTAGCAACTTCTTTACTTATTTTACAGATCCGACGAAAAAGAAAGAAGTTATTCATAAATATAACGCACTACTCGACGTTCTTAAGAGTAAGGTTGAAATTGCATTTAAGCGCGGTCAGTCGGTAGGTAATTGGTCAGTCATTGGTGAAGTTATATATAGGATTTCTTGACTTAAAGTAGTATAACTACTTGATGTCTAGCATAAAATATTTGTAATTTTAATTTAGTGTAGGCTCCTATTAGACGCATAAATTTTATATAATTTGAATTCGGGTGGTTGTGTTCTTTCTCTCTCTTTATTTAGTGGAAATACTAAAATGTTTGTAATTATTTTTCGTAATTGGACTTTATTAAAAATAAAGGTGTTCAACTTTCAGTCTGAAGAAAGATTCATCCTGATTGATTGAAGAGTCTCGGTTACGTAGATTACTGATCATATTAGTGCGTCTTGGATTGAGGACTTGACTGTTATTTTAGCTTCTGTTACTCACAATGGGTTTAATTATTAATCATTTTCAATAGAGCTGTTGGAAAGACCAAAATATAGCTAATTTAAATCCATTGAAGGAAACGTCATCTTCAGGATATGTACAGTAATTGATAACTTGCGTTATGGAAATGTTGAAATGAAATTGACCCATTGTGGCTTTGACAAAATGCCGTCGATTTTATAATGGTTGGAAATGGTAATGCGCATCTTCATGCATCATATTTGTTGGGCAAATAGAGTAGATGTGAGTCTAGTATTTCGTAATATTATTGTTGAAAAAGCGAGTGCAAAAATTTTTTACCAGCTCGACGTAATGTGTACACTAAACTATCAGCATAGGTTGATTTATGAGCTTGGATGGTTTCATCTATTTGTTTAACTCTTTTTTACCAAGTATATTACGAGAACCTTTTCTTTCTCTTAAACCTTGGAAAAAACCTATGAGCTCGATCCGTTGCAAGTGGTTGTGATCTTGGAAAAAATCTATTCGATTAGGTCGTGACCCTAGAAAAAAAAATTTCGTCAATAGTTCGTGATCCTTGAAAAAAACAATCCAGTCTAGATGTTGTGTTCTTCGAAGAAGTCTATCTGATTTTATCGATCCTGTCAAGAGGACTTGTCCTTTGTCGAAGTTCGCAATTGATCATGATTCTTGGAAGAAAAGTTCATTTTTATCGATCCCACCAAATGGTCTTATTCCTTAAAAAAACACTATCTGAACTTATCGATCCCACAAAGAGACATTATCTTTGGCTGAGCAGTATGATATCATGTCTTAATATATAACCTTTTTTTATCATATACGTGTTTCACCATTTTTTTATCATGTCTACCTCTATTGCTTATTAACGAGAAACTGAAAATATTCATACGAAAAATACCTCGAGTTCTTCCCTGTGAAAAGTGGTCATTCCAGCAACAGTTATTTAAATGTTGAAAAAAAGAAGACAAATCATTCCTTTACAGTTCACTACATATATCATAAACAATATATTCACAACTAACAATAAAAAAGTAAGTATATTGGGAGAAAATTTTAGACGGATGGGCAATGCCAGGTGCTTGTACTCAAACAGTTCGTCTCGATGAGAAATATCTATTAATTCTTGAATAAGGATCGATTATGCTACTTACTAAAATCTGCTACTGGAATTTTCCTGCATCTGCCATCTAGTCTAATTTTTTTTTTTTTTGATATTCTTACTATGAAATGATATAGGTTGACATTAAGATCGTTCAGTTTTCTGAATAAGGTGATGCCATCACCATCACCATCACCATCATCACTGTAACCTAGAGATATATTAGGAAAGAGACAAAGTGTTGATATTATTGAGCCATTGCCGATGAGAAAAGCAAGGCGTGCTAATAGTATAGTGATCTGATGATCAAAAAAAAATGTGCTTCACCCCATCGCTGTAATTGAAATAATGAGAACAGGATCAATCCCGAAACTCAGTAACATTTTGAGCAAGAATGTGGTGCATTACATGAGAGGCTAAATGTAGTTCACCTTTGGCACGATAAAGACTTTGCAAATGTTCAGACTGAAGAATATTTCGAAATTATAGATGAGTCAATTTTCCTTTTTTAATTCTTTCCACTAATTAAACTTTCTCAGTTTATATCGTATTGAAAACATCTGAAACATCTGACCAACATTCTGTTTCTAACGAATATTTGGTTCAATTAAAATAGAAAATGATGTTTGTAAAGTTCAAAAATATTCACCCTTTTATTGTAAAAACTTCTATTGTACATTTTAATCTTTAATCTTTTTATCTAGAAAAACTTTTATTTCTAATTTTTATTAATACTTTTGAACGCTTTTATTTATTAATATTATGTATTCAGAAATTCCTGTAAGAAAACGGATAAAAAGTAATTTAGCAAGTATATGCGAATTATTTTCATTACGTTTGCATAAATGAAAATTAACTTTTTCAAAAGATTTTTGAAAAAATGGAAATAATAATTAATCTAATTTAATAAAAACAAAAAATAATTCAAGCTTAGGGTTGGAATTACGTGAAATTAACCAATTAGCTTAATTCTTTTCGACAAAATATAATGAATTATTTTGTATTCTAAAATATTTCAATAATTAATAATTTACATTTTTGTATGCTAATTAATCTATACGAAATCATTTGGCGTTTTCTGTTTCAAAGCAGACTGTTTAGTCATTCCGAATTCATTCTACACTTCTAATCATTATAAAATAAATTTATATTCGAACTTTTCGTTTCCAAATTTGAGTACTATTTGATTTATTTGAATTTTCATAAATTCCAATTCAGAAAAAAAAAAATGTTAATCATTGCTCTGGTTTGGAACATATTCGAACTCGAGTACAACAATATTTTTAGAACTCGAATTCGAGTTTATATACTTATTGCATTGTAGAATTGCGAATTTTGCTTTGGAAGGTAACATAATTTATTTTGTTTTTTCTGATATAGTACTTCAGACCCAACTCAATTACATTCGAAAAAAATTTTTATCGTTATTTACTACGGGAATCACTAGTGACTAAATTCACGATATTTCATGTAACGCAAGTTCAGATGCAATCAATCAATTAATTATAACAAATAAGAAATTATCACCATAGGTCTTTTCTCATATCGATGCATTGTTGCATTCTTCGCTTCATGCATAGTTTACCAATTCGCTTTTTGTAACCTTCGTGCATAAGACTTTGGATCATTTCCGGGAATTCCACTAAATCGGCGCGACATCAGTATTGTTCCGGTGTGTATAATTCTACGTTCTCATTATATTGCATGCTTATAATAAATAAATTAAAAACGATAACGATACATTTAAATTGATGAAATCAATAATTATTAAGAATTATAAACGGATTGTTTACTCAGTCAGTTTTAACTTACATAAAGTATTTCGTTAAGAAAACTTATAAGATAAGGAACGTATTATCACATCCTTAATTGCAAGCTCCCAACTACCATAGCACTGCACCATCGACGAGCGTCTATTATGACCCAGCAAGAAGACTTTTCCTAAAAGAAATAAAATTTGGGATAATTTCACAATGAATGTATTGAAACAAACGTACAATACGACAGAAATTAAAAAAAAACTTACCTCTAGTATAAAATGTAAATATATCCCGAATAGAAACATATACTTGAAACACAAAGCATCATTCATATTCTTTCTATTATAAACTTATTCAGAACTGACAGGTTATTCAAAAGGTGTATTCGACTCAAAATTTGTTGTCTATAATCTTAATTAAATGAATAAAATCTAAAACCAGAGCGTTACAAATCACATGAATCTATTATAAATTACAAGTATATTATAATCACTCATAAATATTCATCACGATCAAAAGATTTTTTTTAAAAAAAAAAGTACCATCCCAAAACTGCACAAATAAGAAAATCTTACTATCTATCCACCTTTTTTTTTTTTTTTTTTAGCATAAAAAACTAAAAACGAAAGTGGAACGAACTTTATTAATTGAGCGAAATATTGTTTACTCTTTGAACAAACCTTTAACGACGAGACAGCAACATACAAAAATGACACCAACAATTATGATAACGAATATGACTACGATGATGACAACGACGTCGATAACTATAGCGATATGTAAACTTTTTAAAGGGAATTATCCACGGTAGCTGCAGAACTTAAAAGTAGATATGCTTATACCTAATGCGTTAATTATTCAAGAGTCAATACTTAGAGTTCCGGACTTTCTAATCAAACAAATAATTCTTTTTATTTAATTCGTTCTCATTTCTTTATTTATGAATCGCCTAATTATTCTTTCTTTAATTAATTGTTCATCGGATTAAATATATGACAAATGTTTTTGAGTAAGCAAGTATACTAAATTGTAAAAAATACTTACATAATCATTTTTGGACAAATATGATAAATCCATTAGAAAACGACAAAAATTACAGATCTACTCGGTAAAGTTACAGTACCTAAGGGGGATCTTGGCATTGACGTCATTTTTGTTATTTACGAATGACGTAAATGTGATCGTCGATGATTGTTCATTGGCCAATTTTTTGTTTCTTTGAAATAAATAGAGGATCTCGCAACTTCATTTTACCTTTATTCCAACTTTTCTTTACTTTTTGGTGGGTATCGTTTTCATTTTTTCTTTTTAAAAAAAAAGAAGTAAACCAAATAATAACTTACATTTTATTATTTCAAGGAATCTTTTAAACGATGACTCGGAAAACACGACAGGTTCGCGTTCAAGGTGTCACTCGTGCTGTTGTCGCGCCAAGGCGACGACCTATTTCTTCAACTTCCCTTTCCTCTAACTCCCCTTCAGTTCCCTCTTCTTCTGCCCCTTTAGCAGCTGTATCTTCTTCTCCTTCCCCTTCTTCTGCAGCTGCTTCTTCTTCTCTTTCTTCACTTTCTTCCGATTTTTCTTCCTCGTCTTCGTCCTCTTCTTCATCCCCTAATTTACCTCCTACTAATACTTCTCCTTTAGCTTTTTACCCCCATTCTCCTTCATTTCCCGTTTCTTCTTCTACTTCTTCTCCCACTTCTTCGATTTCCTCTACTCCTCCTTCACCTTTTCCTTCTCCTATTCCCGCATCTTTTTTTGTTCCTCCTCCAATTCCTCCCGCTATTTCACTTCCTCCTTCTCTTCCTAATACTAGATTTTATCGTTCTCCTCCTTCCCCTCCTTCCCCCTCTTTAAGCTCATCCCCTTTTTCATCTCCTTCAACTTCTTCCATTTTGTCTTCTTCTTCTAATTCTTCTACCCCTTCTTTTACCCTTCCCGTTTTTAACCGACCCTTTATTCATTTTCGTCTTCTTAGGTGGCCAGAGCCGATGGATCTTGATCCACCAGGCATTTTTATTGAAACCCCCTTTATTCCCCCTAATCAGTGGCCCGAACCAATGGATCTTGATCCTCCTGGTTCTTACGTAGCCATTGATTCTAATCAGTGGCCCGAACCAATGGATCTTGATCCTCCTGGTTCCTACGTAGCCATTGATTATGGTTTTTATTCCTTCCCCCTTCGTTTTTAACTGGCCACCTCTCCTTCTTTTGTCGTCTTGGCCGGCACTTAAAAAATTAAAAAATTAAATTAAAAATTAAAAAAAAAAAAAAATTAAAAAAAATCCCCCCCTTAAATAATTTCACTAGGGTGTTTATCTTTTGGTAAACATGACTACGATACGAAGGTATCGTATATATTATATGATGTTGGCTGCTTCGACTTTCCTTTTTGCAATTAAAATATTTCCCTTTTTGGCCACTTCATCCGTATTTTTTTTTAGTATAGAATTTATTTTATCTTTTATTTTAAATAATATATAAAAAAAAAAAAAATTATTAAATTTATGTATTTCGATGATGTCTTGAGGTGAACGTTTCTTTTTTATTTTTATATTTTTTTTTTAATATTATTCCCTCATTACATTCGTTTTCACATTCTTTTTTTCACCTCAAATGAGCTATCACATTTGATATGCGGTGGTTCAAGTTTTTCTTTACCTGAACGAAGCTTGCCACCTCTACGCGGTGTTCAGGAGAAACGGTTATAGTTTGAACTATAACTGGCTAAGCGCAAGCCTTAAAGTGATAATTACATGTTAATATTTGCTAATACTAAATAAAATCTTGTAAATTTTACGAAAAAACGATTTGTTCAAAGTGGCTTCTTTTTAATAATACAAAATAATTAAATAAAGTTTTCGTCGTGTAAAAATAAACCTTTTTAAATAAAAAAATTACTAACGAAGATGGGACAACCTAATTACTATCCACAGCAATAGAATTATGAATTTCGTTGAACAAACTCATTCAACATATTTTTTCAGATTACAAAGAAATGAAACCTGAATTTTTTTTTTTATAATTTATTTTCCTTAAAATAAGTCTAGATGGATATATTTCTCCAAAATCCATAAATACATTCAAATACCACAATTTCTTGAAATCTCGCATGATAAAAAATGAATTATTCTCAATTTTTTTATAACTTTTTAGTATCATTTAATTTTATCTTTTTCAAAGTTTTTGTTTCCTGTTGTAACCTTTATATCTTCACCTGTATATCTCATTATATTCACTATTTTTTTTTAGAAAAACAAATTTGGTTCTAGTATTAAGTGACGCAATAAGTGAAGCTATAATAATAATAAAAAAAAGCTAATGATGCAAAACCCTTAAGTAATTATTCTAACTCGAAAGAGAAACCTTAAGAAATGAAAATGATAAACAAAGCGCAGAAATCAGAAATTTTAAAAAATAAATAAATTTACAATTAAAAAAAAAAATGGAACTAAAAATCTATACAAACAAAAAGCACACCGCATATTTTCAAAGCGATCCATCAGATCCTAATAATAATTAATATAATCGTATTATCGCTGCGGCCCTAAAGCGAAAGAAACAAAATTAAATGAAAAAAAATGAAAAGTTAAAAAAAACAAATGAAACTAAAAAAAAACATGAAATTAAAGAAACACGTACTGAGCACTTCCGAAACAATCGACTCAATCGGTTCATCATCTACACCTGCAACTGCATACTGCTCACGCGAAAAATGGGAAGACATTTTTGTTGCGGGATATACCTTAAAATGAAAATACAATTACCTTGCTCGTGGTGTTTCGTTTTCTATTTGGAACCTAGAAAGTACTAAAAAACAAAAATATGCCTGTAATCCATAGAAACATAAAACAGTTTCAAAATCAGCCGGGAAAATTGATTTTTTTAGGTTCTCGTAACCCTTCGTATTATACAGTTAGGTTGTTCCGCTAAGGAGTTGGGTAAATTTGATAAGCTATTTATTTGGTAAAGTTGGTAAGCTAGTAATTTTTAGTACCATTGCAAAATAGTTTAGATAATTTGCGATATCTTTGTATTCCTCCAAAGAAGTTTAATATTCCATCCTTATTAAGTTCTGTAATCGTTAAGATTTTAAATATCCTTCAACATTTGATTCTAATCGGAATAATTTGATTCATTTGTTCAAATCGAATAATCCAAATAAATTATTTGTACTAGAAGAAGCATCGACTTTATCCAAATGAAATTGTTAAAGAATTGATTCATCATTCTCATTTATTATAATTGCATTTTCTTCAGGTGTGCCGGGAATGATCTTTTCTCTAAAATTTAGATAGCTAAACTTAAGTCATATTCTTCAACATAAAAAGAAGGATGACCGCTTGATAATTCCCATAAAAGTACGGCAACACTAAAACGTCTCTCTTTTCATATTGTGGTGATTGATAAAAAAAAAAATTTGGGTCAAAATAAGGAATTACTCCAAAAACTTTAGACTGTGTCGCTGTTTAAATTCTTTTCTATAATCAAACATCTAGTTTAATAACACCTTGATGAATTAATGAATTAACTAACACATTACTATAAAAAAAAAGTTAATTATTAAACAGCAATGATCATAATGAAATATATATCAATGCATAATTCCATCTTCATGTAAATACAATACAGCACAAGCCAGCTAGAATGATAAGTTGTATTTATCTCCCAAATCAAGCTTATCAAAATTAATAAATCAAGGAATGATATTAGTGATTCAAATAAATTAATGATTAGTACTCAAGTTCGACCCGCCTTTGATATATACCGTCTTTTGTGTAATCTAAAATATATAAATTAATTAACAATTATTTAGGTGTGGAGACGAAGTGGAATTTAATTTATCATATGGGAGGATTTCTAGAAAATCAGGTTCCGAGAAATTTTTGAGTCAAATTAAGAGCTTAATGCATTTTAATCTAAAAAAAAAAAAAAAACAAAAACTAAAATGCAATAAAAGAATCAACTTTGTTAAAAGATTCCCGGAGCCTGATTTTCATAGCAATCAACCATATGTTAAAACGATAGATAGAACATGAACCTACCTTAATTCTGCTTTCAATTAAACAATGCTCTTGATTTCATTACAAATTTATGAGACTTCTGAAATAATAATATTATCATGCCTTAGATAAATTGTAAATGATGCTTAATTAGAGTAAACAGTATTATATATTTCAGACTAAGCATTGTTATAATAAAATAAATAGCAACGATTTTATCCAAGATTTTCTTATATGTATCCTGCTATATCATAAACATATTATTATGCCAATTAGGATTGTTGAATACGAGGAGTCCTAAACGGAAAAAGTACCTTAGGGACAATTGATATCAACTCATTTATTTTTCCGTGAAGAACACAAATATGATTAATGACTGTTGGAGCGGTGGGAAGGAGCGAGTGATTGCCCCCCGGCAGGTACTAAAATTCCAGAATAGGTACTAATAATGTCCAAATATTCAGCAGATCTACGATCGCAAGATGCCAGAATGTCTAGAGATTGGTTACAAGGTCTTCACAATTACTTGTATTAAAATGTTCCCTTTCAAAATCTTCCTAGATTCGTCTACTGCAATTCAATCTGCCAGAAGTTTCGTAATTGAAATCACATTCTTTTTGTCCAAGACGACTAGGATCCTCTGATGAATATTTAAGGCTTCACAAGAACTTTTCCTAAGAATAGACGAGATTCATTATTGGACTTATTTTACTTTGGACAAAATACAAATAATATGGTCATCTGGTGCATTTTCTTGAACTGGATTAAAAATCAAATTATATAGCTATATCATTGAGAAGAAGATTTTCTAAAATATCAGAAATTGCTTATAAGCTAGAAATCACATGTCAATTTGATATGTAAATTGAGAGAACTATAAATTGTATATGTAATTTAGAAAATAGAAAGAACTAAACAATAATGCAGCTCTCGTATTAAATATTCGTATATGTTTTAACAAGTACGGGATCGAATTCTGAAAAATTTTATGAAGAAAAGTAATGAGATAGTTAGGTGAGCACACTTCTCGTATTTGCGTAAAATAATGAAGCACAAATGAACTCAATGTATGATTTCACATGATTTCGATATATACGCAAAGGAATATTTAATATAATAAAAAAAATAATAATAATTTACTTATAATAATAATAATGAAAAATTTCAATTCGAAATTAAGAGTTAATCGAAAACACAAAATTCTATAAGTGAGACAGCAGTTTTCGATGGATGACGAATACTTTCGCATTTACAGTATCAAGATTTTCCACCAGAAATTCTCGATGTTACCATCTTATTAGTAGAAACAATTTTAGAACAAGATAAAGAAACAAGAATTGACAAGGAAAGTTATGCGACAAAACATGTAACACACATATGAGACGACAAAATTAAAATATCAAATGTATATGAAAAATAGTAAAATGCCGCAGAAATGAATCTTGAGAGGAAGGAAATGAATGAATAGCATATTCGATAAGCAACCCACTACGCGTGAAATATCAAAGTCACATAAATACAAAGAAAAGATATTGATCATAAAAAATGTTACGGGAGATAAAGCAGATTTGTATTAAAATTTATTAGAAGAATTTTGGGAATTATATAGTACATCAAAATGATAAAAATAAAAATAAAATTACAAAGATATAAAATATATCTCTTTCTGTGAAATCGACCAGCGACTACCGATAGGTCATCATATAGATGATTACTATTAGTTAGGATTATACCTGATTCTTCGACCGCTTTTACCGTGCCACTGGTAAACATTTCTTTAGACAATCCCCACCACCACACCGATTGTCAGCCATGGCTCAATAAGCAACCCACCACGCGTGAAATATCAAAGTCACATAAGCATAAAGCAAAGTCATTGATCATAAAGAATGTTACAGAAAATAAAGTAGATTTGTATTAAAATCTATTAGAGAAAGAATTTTGGGGAATTATATAGTACAAAATGATAAAAATACAAATAAAAATACAAAACTATACAATATATCTCTCTCTTTCTTTTAAGTCAACCAGCGACTACCGATAGGTCATCATATAAATGATCACTATCGGTTATGATTATTCCTAATTCTTCAACCGCTTTTACCGCGCTACTGGTAAATGTATCTTTGGATAACCCCACCACCACGCCAATCATCGGCCAAGGCTCATTTGACAACGTCCCTAATCATTTCTCAGATTACGGTAGGCCCTGAGATATTTAGATATTTATTAAATGATGTTCATTTAAATATAATTAATTTTCATTAAATTCTATTAAGTACCTATTTTTCTTTTCTTCCAGGCTTTACACTGCCCCATAAATCTTTTGCCATTCATATGCCCGCGCATATCGATCCTCTTATCACCTTGGCCCCTGTGAAAATTATAAATGAAAAATTGAGTAATTGCGTCAACATCATCAAAAATCAAGAACATTCACAGTTATTTTTTTGTGGTTACGAAGCAACCTACCGCGTGTCTAAATCTAGAACCCCTGGTCTCTACGAGAAAATTATCCTTCAAGAAGGCCACTACGATACCGATTATCCTGCATGGTTGTTGGAAGAGCATCTCGCCCAACTCTAAGACGACAGAAGGATCTGTGATTTTTAGAAATTTATTAATGATATTCATTAAATATAATAATAAAATTTCATTAAATTCATTAAAACATACCAGTTTTTTTACTTTTCAAGTTCTTGTATTGAATAACAATGGGATATTAGAAATACGCAAGTGTATATCTTTCCCTTTATCACCACGACCTCTATGAAAATATAAAAATCAAAAAAGTAATTTGTGTCATCATCATCAAAAATCAAGAAGAACACTACAATCCCCAGGGCAGTACCGAATTTTGGGATTTCGGAAACTGAGAAGAACCGTTCACGGCTGAAACTGTGGCCATAAAGAGCTTTCATTTCCCAGACATTTTAAACCTAGTAGCAGCGTAACTTCAGATATACAATGACTTGACAAAATAACTCTGTGAAATACTCACCATTCTCAATATTCAAACTCTCCAAAATAGTACTATTTTTCGAGCTCTCTTCCTATCTCACTAATGACATGAGTTTTGGTAATTTTCGTCATAACTTTCGATCACTTCGCTTCGTTAATACTTGGGTAAGTAGCTGTGAAAAGTGACCAAATTAAAAATTTTTTAATAAATTTTTTTTTTGATATTCCATACATTTCCAAAATAATGTATGACCATGTGAGAATCGATTGAATTTAGTTATTGTAAGCAGGTTATGACAAATAATTATATTATATGGTTGCTGATAGGAAAAAAATTTTTCATAAAGAAAATTCCTGTTTCACTACACGTGAGTGAAACTTATAAAAGAAAAGAATTAACGCAGTGATAATACTGAAATTTCCAATAATATTTAGCTCCCCGAAATCATGTGAGGTACCTTCCGATTAGCCATTCTAACATGAATTACACCACCCAAATAAAAGTAAAAGGAATTGAAAATGCAAATACTTTTGGACGCTAATTATGCAATAAAAATAATTTTATGATATCTTTTTTTAAAAAAAAAAAGCCTAAATCTAAAAAGCATGGTGAAATCATCAATTAAGTTTAAGTATTTAGAATATTGCAGCAGTGCTTTATTTAAAGATCTACTAGGTACTGTATTATAAATGAATATAAAACAAATGTGGTGTAATAACAGCTAATAAAATACTAGGACATTAAAGAGTTTTTGGAAAGTGGACTTGAAAGAAGAACTGTCCTTTTGAGTATACGGTAGTTAAATTCTATGATCCTTGCTTATTAATTGATTAATTGATTCATTATCAGTGTGTAGGGGTTTTGCTAAAATTCGAGTTTTAACAGGAATTTAACCTTGGAAGGGGCGTTGCCAAGGGTTAAATTCCTGTTAAAATTCGATATTTAGCAAAACCTAATTGTTACGTCGTCATTATTCACATATCCCTCAAATCGAAGGGAACATTTCAAATTCACGGCGCAGCAGTTGAGAATTCAATTCTCGTTCGTTTCAATTCATTGGATTTTATCGTAATAACATTCGGTAATTTAAGCTAGTTTACATGACAAATCACGCATTTGAATTCGTCGAAAAAATTCGATTATCCAATCAGTTTCAATGCCAAATTATATTATAGTAAAAAATTTTTAA
Source organism: Funneliformis caledonium (assembly GCA_910591825.1). Taxonomy (NCBI): domain Eukaryota; kingdom Fungi; phylum Glomeromycota; class Glomeromycetes; order Glomerales; family Glomeraceae; genus Funneliformis; species Funneliformis caledonium. The sequence continues at coordinate 12,671 of CAJVPQ010001283.1, forward strand.
TTACGAAATTAAATAATTTAGCAACAATAACAAACTCCTTTTTCCTTGGCAGCTTTATTATCAATGACAGACCAACCAATCATTGGTGAGACAACCACTTCATTAGAATTCTCGAGAAGTTCTTGTTGCGCACCCAAAAATCCAGCAATAAATTTTAAATGTAAACCAGTATCAGTTGTAAATGGGACTGCAACCCTTTCCATCAGGAATATCATCCGGTTCAATTGAATTGTAAGTTAGCTTTGATCCATCCTTTCCATAAGGAAAAAAGGCCAAAAACCATCCACTAATATCATTACTAGGGCCTGAACCAAACGATTGTTGCGAGACTATCTTTGACCAGAACTCTTCATCAATTTCACCTTTATAAGTTTCGATAAACTTGCAAATAACAGGCTCCAATCTATCCAACCAAAAATCGAGTTCTAAATTCAACTGTCGTAATTGAATGACCTTTTCTTGTACCTTTTCCCAATCTTCTAAAGTACCCTCGAGAGTAACTTTAGGAATTCCACACATGAATATTACTTTATATGTAAAATATGCTTTAACCATATCCAAAAGAACGATACGACTAGCCGTAAGCGAATTAATCGTTGTGGTAGAGAAATTACATTCTAAAAGGGATTTTATATCAATTTTTTCTACAGCTTCATCAGTTTTCACGACCAATCTATTTACCGCCTCAGGCCAATCTCCCTCAAGGTTAGAATTATTGAAAAATAAAATATCATCGGCATCAATTATTATCTCTTCTTGACCTTCATGATTGACAAAATAATGACGAAATTTTTCTGCATTATAATTAATATGATGACTAACTCCTTGTGCGATGGTTAACCAGATATCATCAGGAGATAATCTTAAATGTTGATGGTGGTTGTAAGCGTGAAGAATGGCCGCTGCCATTCCATGAGAGGTCATGGTATCTTTAATCAGAGATGGTTTGCTTGAAGGAGTTTCCTCATAATTAACTGAGACTGCATGAACTTTTGTATCAGGAAAAATTTGAGAAATTTTATTTTTTATTGTAACTTTTCTATGAAGTTTATTTTCGAGATTAATTTTTTTAGTGAGGATATGAGTACTCATTTTTTTTTATTTTTTTTATTTTTTTTTTTTAAAAAAAAAAATGAATACCAACTGGTACGTTTTTTATTGACGAATCCGCATTGGGAAAATACTCATTGTTAAATAGAAACTCCAAATTGGTGCGTTTTTATTGACGAAACCCCATTTGGCGAATTAATTTTCAGCCAAAATACTTCGGACAAAGAATTAACCATAATTGGTTATATTTAAAATAAAACGATATCGCATTAGCAATTGAAAATGAATGTTTGTGGCTTAAGTCAAACGTTATCTTTTGATTTTACTGCGCCTGCTACAATAATTAACGGAAAAACTTATAAAAAATAAAAAAAAGCAAAAGACAATGTGAGAAGTGGTTGTAGTTTATCTATTGCGTTCAAGCCTTCGTTAGTGTAATCCGAAATTGGTTATAAATTCGACATTTTAGAAATGGCGGCGTTAATAAATTTTTATTTTGACGATCTAATTTTATTTACTTTTCTTTTTTTTTTTGATAGTTTTGTAGAAATAAATATTTTTTGTATATGTTTATACTGCATTAAACTGGTTTGTGAAAATAGAACCGGTTTCAAACTCTATTCCTAAAAATATTTTTTATTAAAAAAAAATATATATATATAACACGTACTGACAAAACGATTCGTACAAACTTGCGTTAAGCTTTCATTCTAACAAAGTATTTGAATTGTTCCTTTTCTTGATTTAAAAAAGTTATGATAACTGGCAGTTTAATCGAAACTTTTCTATTTTTAGTTGAATGATATATTCTAAATTATTGAATTGCATTGAATTCCAAATAATTATGTTCATTATGTTCATTTTCGTCAATGTTGAGCATTTTCTAAGAAAAAAAAAAATAAATGAACAGTCCTTCTTCAATTTGATTATTGCTTAAATTAGTAAATGTCATAATGCGTTATTTAACTTTTCAAACAATACAGTATACAATTAGCATCGCTATAAAATGATCAAAATATAATGTGAAAAATCCATACATTAAATATTTATATCTTGTAAATAAATAAATAATTCATGTAGAATCTTCACAATGGATTATACTAAATATCACAGGAAAATTAAATTTAAAAATATGCATAAATATACACAATAGAAATAAAATAAAAAAATTATGCATAAATTTATTGTTATAGATCATGATGTATCGTTGGTCAAAACTACTTACTATAATCTTTGCCTTATATACAATTACTAAAATAAGAAAGAAATTTGCCAAAAAAATAAATTTTCTCATTGACAACTCATATCGATTCCGACTGGAGAAAAAAAGGTTTGCAAAAAAAAAAAAAATAAGTTTGTAGGGAAAAACCATCACATTCTATAAACGTAGAAACTTTCAACAGGTTTCGAAGGGATTTCGATGGTTTCGACAAATTGATCATTTTTAATTCACGATTTCGATTTAACTAAATTTAATGGGTTTTTAACAGGCTGGCTTAAGATAGTTTTGGATCTAGACAGAGAATCGGATATAGTTCCAAACTTACTCGATTTTATCTATATTTCGTATTTTATTCCCATTAAAAAAAAAAAAAAATATTAACGGCATTTTCGTGAGAATTTTACTACGGATTGCGATTTTAGGGGACGTGAAAAAATCTATTCGTCACTCCCTATCCCTTCACACTGCGTCAATTATTTCCAGATGGGACGCAGGGGGTTAAGATTCCCTTTTTTAGAGGGCGCACACGCACATGATCGACCTTTTTGTCGAACAATTATAAATTCCGAAATTTTTTTTTGTTTCCACAACAGTCACGGTTTGCTTTTACACTTTTGTAAAAATAAATGGATCTATCCAAAATAAAAATATTTTCATACGATTGGGTGATCAAGGAAAAAGAAACATTCACGTTTCATGTTCACTTACCAAAATATGTCGAAAAATTTGGAATTCCCATAGTACTTGGCAATGTAAAAGAATTAGGACTTTGGAATAATCCTATTGTACGACTTTCTCAACCATTTCCTCAAAATTCAACATATTGGCAATCTAATCCGATTGCTATTTCGTTATCAAATTTTGATATTCAGTACAAGTTTGCTGTTCTTTTAAATGAGCCCACTGGGGAAACAAAAATTGCATTCGAAGGATCCAGTATTGAAGACAGTCGCACTTTGGATATTATAAGAAATCACCAATTCGGTATATGGAAAAATAATGAATTTCTTTTGCTATCCAATACTATAATCGACGACTTTGCTTTCGTAGATTGTATTTATAATAATATTAGTGATAATAACCTTAAAGATAAAGTTATGGAATATCAACATTTATTAACTATTTACAATGATCTTATGATTCGCGCATCAAATCTTGAATTCATTGTTAATCGTATTGATGACAGTTCAAGAGAACAACGGATCTTTTTATGTCTTCTCTTAGGGTATTATATATCAAGTCAAGAAAAAAACTATGAATTACCAACTTCATTCCCTTCGGGACTTCTGCTAGATGCACTTGAGAACTATAAACAAGAAGCATTACCTTTAGGCATCAAAGATCAAATGCTCATCGCTATCACAACTTTAGTCCATCATAACGCTTTCCAGATGCAATTTAATTGGCTTAATATTTTTAAAATTACTAGAGAAATAGATCCCAATTGTACCTTTATTGATCGTTTACGGGCTTTAAGATTTCCCAGTGACAATGTATTAGCAAAATTTATTGAAGAAATTGAATTTATTAGTACTTATGTTAACGACTTTAATTTTGAAACTTATATTAAACTTTCCAAGGTAAATTTTAAATAATTATATATTTTTCCAAAAAGTATTTAATATAATTTGTTAATTTGTAGTGGTTAATACAATTATGTCATAACATGGACCCTCTCTTAAAACTTTGGAATAATGTTCTTTTGCATGATATCGCATTGGATAAACAAATATTCAAGTCGTTTATAGATCGAATTCGAGAAAATATTTTTCATGACGATGCTTCTTCCTTAGAGTACCATTTTAAAAGTCTTCACAAGCGTTATCAGGATGATGTATCTGATGTCTTCCGGGGTCGCGCTTTATTTTTACTCGAAAGTCCATTTAGAAAGTGGACCGATCAGAATGTTTTGGCTATACAAAGACTTCTTCAAAATGATGATCTTGACTGGCGTAGTGATGACATAATTCTTTCATTAGAGTTGATATCCCAATCTCATAGTTTGGAATTATTAAATATATTTCCAGAAATTTTGGATGATTGGTTTCGTAGTGATTTTTCTGATACCAAAAAGAAAAAGATACCAAGTATTTGTGTAAATTGGTTTACACTACTTTTGACCAAGCTTGGGACATATGAGGTAAATACTTTAAATGAAAGAAACTTTATTTATGCGGTATTTGAACGATTAGAACGCATGTATCCTTTGCTTGGTAAAAGGATCAATGTTTGGCGAGATATAACAAAAATTGCCATAGAAAGGGTAAAGGGGTGTTCTGAACTTCGAATTTATTCCGCAACAAATTTGATAGTGGGAATAAAACAAGATGATGTCAAAAAATTATTTGTAGATATGGTAAAAGAAATATTAAATAAGAAAGTTCAACAAATTAATGATATGTTACTACATAAGATATTTATAATTTGCGATTGCAAAGGAAAATTTCTCGACATTCCGAATTCGTAAGTAATCAATTTTTTATTCATAAATAAATATATATATATATTTTTTAAATTATTATGTTAATATTTTTAGGATGAGTGAAGATCTTTTATACCATATAATGACTATATTACAAGGCCAATCGACAGCATCTAGCCCTTCAGAGTATCATTTAAATACTTTAAAAGCTAGTAGATTTTGGATCATTATATTTCGCGCTAGTGGAAGTGTCTCAAAGCTTAATGCAAACTCATTTGTTAAAAATACTAAAAAAAGTATCAACGAACTCGGGGAATTACTTCTTGAGAAAATGATCGATATAAAATTGTTGCAACAAATTTTAGAATATTCTGATGAAAAATTATTTCAACATTTCGAGGCTGCTGTTACCAAAAAGAAAATTTTGGGTGTTGTAATAGTCTCTCGAGAAGAAATTGCTAAACTTAGGATTCATTGTAAAGATTATCAACATCAACTCGATATACTTTTCAAATTTTATAGCGTATTTTGTTCGGGTACTCAAGTAACGGATGTAAATGCTTACATTTTGGACGTACAACTGCACATGCAAAATTCACATAAAGTTAAGCTGAAACAAGTATTAACATCAGATTACTGGGCATTCCATAAGAAAACGTTAGACAGTGCAATACGTTGCTACAAATATAACAATGCCCAAACATTCAGGAATATCTTTGATGCTTGTCTCCGTGAAGATGCTGCTGCAACAAGTGTAGAATATATAGCTAAAAAATTGATGCCACTTGTTATTGAAAGATATCTCACCATGTGTAAACAGTTTAAGGAATGGGAAAAACTCAAATGTTCAGACGCAGCTTTGCTTTGGAAAAATGTTACGAATGTTAATGCTGAACTCGATTTAATGGATGGTTATGAATCTTATAAAAGCCAAAGATTTGTACAAACTCTTGATCATCTTTCAAAAATTCCTCACTGGATTAAGCGATTAGAACAATTAAAAAAGGTTGTGGAAATTTTCAAAATACCCCATAATGAAGACGATTGGCTATCGAAATCAATTCGTATTTTAAAAGATGACTCTATGAAGCTTTGTCAAATTAACAATTTTTTCGACTACCTTGATAGAAATCTTTTCAATTTTAATGATGATTGTTGGAAATTGATACGAGAATTATCAAGCGCTGATGATTTTATGTGTTTCTTAACGAAGATTGCCCAACATGATATTAAAATCTTTATTAATGCGGTCGATGATCATTCAGATGAAAGATTGATTCAAGAGGATACAGTCTCTTCGCTTATTCAGGTCAAACAATTTTTAATTCCTCTTATGGATAAAAGTAAAATGGAATCCATCTCCGACTTTTTGGAATCGTTACTACAGGTTATCAAGAAAAACTCTACTTTAGGAAAAAAGATTGCGTTATGTAATAATAGCAACATGGCATTACAAAACATGTACAACAACATTTCAAACCGTGGCGAAGTTACAAAAGAAAAAATCAAGAATGCTGTAAACAATGGGATTTTTACTTTTACACGCGACCAAAAAGTCGATAAATGTTTAGTCTCATTAAAATATCCCTCTAAAACTGACGTGATATATAATTTGAATGAGATTTTGGATTTACGCGGACGAGCTCTTTTAATCGCCAAACCAAAAACTTCAATTAACAATATTATAGACGATAAAGATACGGAAATGTCAAAAAATGTTATGGATGAATTTGTTGCTCAAGTGGATGTTGCGCAGGAAATAATTAACGTTGTATC
>CAJVPQ010001284.1:0-19133 GCA_910591825.1 Funneliformis caledonium
GATAAATGAGAATATTACTTCAAGAATATTTATTTGGACTGAGAATTCACTTTTATAAAAATTTACTTGTTTTAAAACTAACATTATTTTTGTTTCAATATTTAAAATTGTTATTTTATAATCTTAGATAATAAACTTAACTGAGGCTGTGGCTAAAATTTTTTTTTCTTAAAAAAAAATTCTTAAAATATGCAGTTAGCGAAGTCGATTTATTTTGATGCTATGGAGGCAGATTTTTTTAAGTCCTTTTATATTTGAGACGAATATGCGTCGATTTGAAGTTTTTTTTAAAAAAAAAATTATTAAATGAAGTTTTTGGTAAAGGACGAAATTTTTTTTTAAAAAATAATATTTGTTCACTTTGTAATTAGAATTTTATCGCTATTAAGAGATTCTCGCATCAAATTTAAGTTTCCATTTTGAATTAACTTTATTTACTTAAACGGGAGGCAAGCTATCTATCATGTTCGTAACTAAATTTTAATAGTAAACCTCCCAAATGATTTGCTACATTTCTTCTTTTTCTTTGATACATTGCAAAATAACTTTTTTATTTAATTATTTTTTTTCAAAAAAGTTTTGTATGCAAGCTGAGCTGGCTTGACAAGCTCGCGAGCCAATTTATAATAACTTTAGCAAAAAAAAAAATTTAAGTTTACAGTTTTATACAAATTTAATGAAAGAACCTTATAGCAAACCATTATCTTATTTTATGACCTTTGACTTACTTTACCGATTAAGGGGGGCGGTTTACAAAATAGTAACCAAATTACTAATCTAAAAAGGAAATATGTATATAATTTTTTGTTAATCGAAAAAAAAGATAATCTAATTATCAATTAAATAATAAATATGTCCTACCCAAACGGGAACATATAACTCAAATAAAAAACACCAAAACAATTAACTTACCTAATCTCTTGTGCGGCGTTTATTGAATAATCTTTATATAGATGTAAGAATGTTGTGGTAAGTTATAGAAGACATTAGACTAATTTTAAAAACTATTATAAATATAATTACACGGCCGATATGATTATTATACTTTGTACAAAAGTGCAAAAGACGTATGACGTCTCAGTTGAAATATTGTGACGATAAACAGCATCTGGAAGGATTGCAATCAAGATACCTAATAGAAAATGATTCTATTCAATTACAGACATACATAGAATCTTTGGAGACAACCAACAGACACAGTAGAAAGTGTTGGTTAACCGAAATGTTGAGTTTAATTTTATTTGTTTTTAATTTATTAATTTATTATTTTACTAACTTTTTTTATTAGGACCATTATGTCATTTTGGATCTGAGCTTGTGGAATAGATCTTTGAGAAGAATATGGTTCAGCTTTTGGTATTCGGTACAGATGTTAGTGCTAAGAGTAATGAAACGGAGAGCTTGCAAAGAACTTGCTCAATCATTACAGCATTTGTGGCAAGACATAATGGAATACATTCAGCTGTTAACCACAGATGATGATGAGAAGCTGTCCAAGTCTAAGAAGATCAAGAGTTCCAAGATTCAAAAAGGTAAAACACAGCGTATTTAACCCTTTCTTACATAAGAAGAGTGGTTGAAACTCAGATAATAGATAGGGACAGCATGCCAGACGTATAAATGATGCCTTTTCGCAGTCGAAAAAGAAGGTATCAATCAAAACAAAAAGGATTTGTGAGCATGATGTCTTAATGCCCTAAACTTTAAGAATGATACAAAACTTAAGTGGGTTATAGAAACTCCTTATAATATACAAGATGAAGTTATAAATGACTTGCTTAAAGGATATTGCTACAAATCATAAAAATTCAAGATGAAGTTCCGTTCTAAAAAGGATTCTTAATAATCAATTTCAATATTTGTTAAACATTGGAACAAGTATCGGTGAATAAGCATTTCTTCACAAAATCAAGTCAGTAGAATCTCTTTAATCAACTTGATTATGCTAGTCATCTTGTTATAAATTGCCTTAGAGAATTTTACCTTTGCATACCTTATATTGACTGAAAACCAAGTTCCTTTATTTTCGGAGTGCAAGAAAAGTTTTTATTTATTTTATATCAGTAAACAATAATGTTTAAAGAATAAAATTAATTTATTCATTAAATTAATAATTTAATATGAAGGAGTGATTGCTCTGGATCCAGGCGTATGTACATTCATGTCTGGTCATGATCCAAGTGGAATAGCTATTGAATGGAAATGAAACGATACAAATTTCGCAGGTCATGCTTCGTATACATAAAATATCTGTTGTTTTGATAATGGTTGCCACCATAAACTTGCCAAATGGCTATGTCAAAATTATCATATTATTTTTTTGCCTGAGTTTACATGAATATAGAATAATTGATAAATATATGGAAATACAAAGTACTACTAAAAGAAATATTTAATTTACGCTTATTATGTTCAATCAAAAGAATACTTTTATACGTTATATATAGACGCCTTGACATCCCTAGACTTTTTTAGTAAATTGACTTAGATGAATCATGAATCATGCTACACGTGCTGATTGTACAAAAAAAGGTCGTATAAAAACTATCTGCCTGATAGAAATAAATTTTTTTTCCTTGTCTTTTTTTTATTTTATAATTTTCTTGTTTGAAGTATGTATAAAAATATAAAAACGATTCGATTCCTATTTTATAATTACATATTTATATTATTTTATATTTTTTTTCGCTAAACTTGACTTTTTTTTTTTTAGATGACTCGCGGTAGATTACCACCTGTCGGTCAAGAAGCCGATCGTAGACCACCTCCAATTCGAAGGAGGCCACGCGTCCGCAGAAGAATAAGAAAACTACGAAGATTAAATAATAAAACAGGAAATTCCTTTAAATCAGTTGTCTTTGTGGGAGTCGCAATTGCGTTGATAATTTACGTTATTATAAAATGTAAGTTGTGATTTTTTTTTTTACGCCAGAATAATGAATTTGTATTCTGATGAAAGTCTTTATTGATAGTATCGAAATTTGAAACTTGTGGACCGAAGCCGAATTGCTCACTGATATTCATATTGATAATATTAATTATTAAAATTATACACTTATTTAATGAAAAAGTTGTTTTGCCTTACCCATAATACATGGTATATAGAGTTATACTTATTAATAAAACTTCGTCCCTTTTGTCTCGTTTGATCGACATTTTTATTATTAATTTTTTTTTTTAGATGAACCCACAAACATTCAAGTACTACTTCAATTAATAATCTATATTAAATACCTCCCAATCGCCATCTCGACGCACTCCCTGACAAACTCCCCAACGCACTCGCTTTTTTCAAGAGGTTATGCTGTTAAACTCGTAAATTATTTCGAATTTTTGAAACTTCATATTTCTATTATCACCTTTGATTATTAAATTGACGAATTTTTTTTTCTATAATCTTTTAATCATTGATGAAGGAATTAATCTAATATAGAATCTCGTTATTTTTTTTAAAGGATAAGGGAATTATTGCCACGCTTTCAATTGCTAATTATTAATAATTTTTTTTTTGTAACAAAGTGAAAATACATTATTTTATTTTATTTTTTTTTTGAAGAGATCAAAATTTTTAACGTAGTGGAACGATTCAAAGTCCATTTTACCTTTCCTTTGTTACTTCTACCACCAATTTATATTGAATGAAAAATTAATAAAAAATATCCGATTCAAAAAAGACATATTTCTCTTCAATATTATTATCTCGACATACTATATTTTTTTAAAAAAAAGTATTAAATACCGTACATTCAAATGAGTTTAACACTCTAATTGACCTAAATCAATTATTTGTTCTAATTTCAAAAAGTTCCGTTAATTGTTTAAGAACTATCAAGAATATTTGACAACTATTACAAAGAGAAATTTAGATCGTAGCGTAAAATATTAATTAAAATTTAGAATCATTCCAAAGTTTATGTAGTGTCTGTTCTATTATCTGAAACGTTACACGCCGTGTAACTTTGATATTAAACGAATTTTAGAATTGGGAGTAGGGTCCCTTGGTTTGTCTATACTGTTATAAGGATCCAAATTAATAAAGTTAATGAATTATAATAAAAATGAAATATTGAAACCTTATTTTTATTATTTCTCTTTCTCTTCCTTTTTTGAGATATAAAAGGAATATTTTATTTAATTAAATATACAGTATAATTCGGTCGATGATTCGATGACGATCATCTTTACTTTTTGAAATGAATTAATGTAGATCCAATAGGAGATCATAATAGGCAAATTTTTTTATAAATACTAATACTTTGAAGTTTCAATCAGGAAAAAAACGAAAACATCTAAAAAAATAACAAGTATTTTTACTTTACTATCACTATGAAATACTCCATTTCCTTCGTCCTTGCCATCTCCATCCTCTGTTTCCTAGTTGCTAATATAGTTGAAGGTAATATTTTTTTTAATTTTGATAGATAACCATTCGGAACATTCACTTTATTCTAATGACTGTATCTTGTTTGATACAGCATCTTATATGTAACGTGCCATGTCTAGCTTGGAATAGGGGATGTTTATATTACGGATTGCAAGGGTAAAACTTTATTCGACAATGGTCTGATGGATTGTTCCGATCCTTGTTTGTTGATGAAACGTGACAATATTCCAGACGATGGTCCATATTGTTTTTATTTGAACGTTCATAAAAATTTTGAAACTCCTACCGGAGAGAAATTCCTCAAACTTGAAGAAAATGAATGCGTCCAAATAGATGGTGACTTTATAAATTGGACCTTTAACAAAGTACCATGTCCTAAACATATCCAAAAGTTTGTCAACCAATTAATTCAAACTAAAATCCATTTCAATCATTTATTCATTTTTATCATTTTTATTCAAAAAAAAAAATTATCCATTTATAAATTAAAAATGTAATTTTTTCTACGTTATAATAATAGAAAATGAAAATCTTTCATCATCATAATACAAAAATTCATTATTCTGGCGTAAAAAAAAATTCACAACTTTACAATATATGAAAAAATAAAGATATATGGCCCTTTTGTTATTCTATGTCGATTGTATTGTCGTCATCTGGATGAAATACTTTGAATTGAAGGTGGTCTACGATCGGGCATCTAAAAAAAGGTCAAAAAAATAAATAAATACAATAATAAAATAGGAATCGTTTTATAAATACTGCGAAAAAAAAGACAAATTTTTTGTTGCTTCTATCAGACAGATGAGATGATATGAGATGGTTCAGATGATTCACTTTTATACAATCTTTTTTTTCTCAAATTATTAATAATTCGTGTCGTACATCAATGAAGTTAATTTTATTCGAGTTGAATTACGTATAAAAAAAAGTCGAGGGCGAGACGTATCAAACTACATATAATTTATTTATTTATATAACTAGAAATGTCGATTTCCAAATTTTTTTTTTAATTGATATAAAGTCAATTATTTTAAACTCAATTTAAAAAGAAATTAGGTAATTTACGATTTTCTAAGTTAGTTTCTCCACGCTCAAATCCTTGTATTACTTCTGCCAATCATGATATACGTATCCATGTTAATTCTTTTTTGTTCCAAATCTAATAGAGTGCCTATCAGTAAAATTTCTTGCAGGTCCTTGACTTACTCCAAGTATTCCTGCTATTTGCCATAATACAATAGCGACAATTGAATTTCGTACAACGACTCGGGAAGGGCCCTCGGCCGAACAAGGAGAGGGAAGGTATTTTATAAATAGCAATTTATTTCCATGTAGGAGAGGCATCTGAGACAAAAACTGGATGCATTTCTAATCGAGTGGTGCGAAAAGTGGTACGAGTAACGCGAAAATGTCTCAAAAAAGAATTATAACCTCTCCATATACTAAAAATGGAAAACATCTGTACATCTGTCCCAAAACCCATCAGTTTAAGATCTTGGTTGATGTTGCAATCTTGTATTAGGTTGGCATTGGTTATTCTTTGCATATGAACATTCAAATACTTTTTATTTCCTAGAGATTGTAACATCTATAATGTAATAAAATTGAGCGATTATATTTTTGCCAATCAGTCATTTTTGAACCAATCAGATTATTTAATAAATCATTGATCGCAAGTACTCAATGTAATCTATCAATTTTTTATTATATCACCTCTAAAAAAAAAAGAAACCGGCCCTAAAACTTTGGCTTCAGCTCGTGCTCCCCCACATTTACCATTACATAACTTTTAAAATGAAACAGTTCGTTATTCTTAGCATTTGAAACATCCCGACACTTTTTATTTTTTACAGGGTGGGTTTGTAACATAAAGAGTAGGTTAATAATCTTTCTCTGATATCTATTAATAATGTAAAAATGTAAAAAAGGTATATGGAGAGTGAAATAGATTGGTTTTTGGTTACCCTATTAATAGTAAATTTAGCCAATTTGATTTTTTAAGCTAATAAGATAAATTAATAATACATGGAGGGTTGCTTTAGAACGCTTCAATTAGCGCATTTGGCTATTTATATAAAACGCTCTTATAATTCGAATATGACATACTTCGCTCACAAATAATGTATTTAATTAGGGATTTATTACGTTTCCTTAATTACAAAATAAGATTATTCAAAAATTTAAGATGTTTTTTTTTTATTTTGTCCTTTTATTACTTTTATCTTCGTTTTTTGACTGATAAAATATTTATAATTAATTTCCCTACACTATTATAAATATTAAATGCGTTTACGTCACCGCTTGTAATCTTTCAATTTTTTGATTTTTCTCAGCGCTTGGTAAAAATACAATACAAATCCCATTTTACTAAGTAACCAGCATGTGAAAAAATCCTTGCTAAATCTCTCGAGTCTCCATACAGGAAAATCTCGAATTTTGACGCAAATGATCTTGATATAAAAGAATGCTTGCTCAATCATTACTTGCTAATCTCTAAATGTATGACGGTTATCTTTATGAATGACTAGCCAAGACTTTAATTAGCGTCGCCAATTTGTAATTGCTGCGAACAAAGACTCGGTACTTTTTTTTTTGCACGGGTATATGTTTAGTTTACCAGCCGAAGCTCTACGCATACCTCCTAAGGTCCCGAATGAAATTTTCCCGCGAAAATTTCCATAAATAATATTAATCAAGTTATATATAGGAAAATGTCCGTTTCGGAATATCGGGATGTTCATTCGAGATAGAAATAATAAAGATTGTGATTTCAGGAAAGTGTCCAGTTAGGAAATTGGAGTTCGGGAAATTTTCTTCGGAAATGTATATACGGGAAGTAGTACAGTTATTGGTTAGCTAATTTATACATGCTCAGAAACTGCCACTAGTATTGGATCCAACACAAAAAGCAAAGTATATATATAATGGGCTAAATATCTTGGAAAATTAGCAAAGATAAATTCATTTCGGTGGACATTTACGAACATTTCGGATTATTATAAGTTAATATTATTCTGGGCGCGCCATATAAATTTTTCCTAAATATTAACTAAGCGATGTATTTTTATTGCAAAAAATTATTGAAATGAGGTGTAAGGCGACAGTAAAAGCGATAAGAGTTTATTGATTTTATTTAATTGAAATTAAAAAATAAAAAAAAAAATGATTCCTATTTATTTAAGATCGTAAGGAAGTCCGAAATCAAAAAATTTTAAAGGTTATAATTTTAAAAAAAAATGCCCCCCCAAAATAATTGACAATTTTAGCAAAATAAATTCTAAACGTACCATAATAAAATGTAAAAAAAAAAAAATATCATAACTAAGATGAACAATATGGTATTTAAAATTTTTATTTTGTTCGTTCTTCCCATATCCGCTCTAATTGTCGCGTTTTCAGTTTCAAAACGTTTTGGCAATCATTTAGTTATTCATCTAAAGAAAAAAATAATGTTAGTACAAAATGCTTTCTATAATATAATATGCCTTAAAATAATTGGCAATTTTAGCAAAATAATTTCTAAACGTACCGTTATTGTAGAAAATAAGCTTAGTATGACAAACTTTATGAAATTATTTAACATTCATAATGTCCGTATTATTGATGTCCTGTCTTATTTAAAGGTTGCAGCTGGGGTAGGAGAAGGGAAGGAATGGAACATAAATATTTAATATTTGCCCGAAATTTTTGATCCTGTTGGTTGTTCATCTAAAAAAAAAATTTTAAAGTATTAGTTGGAACGTTTTATTAAAAGTTTCAAGATGCTAAACGAACAATTTTTAGTAGGAAAATCAGGCTTTGGGAATTTTTTTGACTAAAATCAAGACAATATTACATTTTAATCAAAAATTAAAATGCAATAAAAATCAAATTTTGTTAAAAAATTCCCAGAACATAATTTCCTAGCAATCTTCCCAAATATTATTTGGAAATTTATTTTTGAAAATAAAAACTCTACAAGAGTTGCATTTTGGAACGTCTCAAGTGGACGAATATTTCATATCGCAAATATCGCAACAACTATTACTCAAATCTTGGAATATTTTAGAAACAAAGCATAATGTGTCATATTACAACACCTATATTAAAAAAATTCGAGCATTTTTAGAATAAAACATTACAATTGTATTATATATTTTTCTATTAAATAAACAAAGTTATAATTACCTTTTGGCCAGCAAAGTTCTAAAGCATTGCATTTAGCACGTGCGTCATCAGTTAAAAAAAAAATTGTCCAAATTTTGGTCCACATCCTTAAAAGGTTTGGTGGGAGTATTGTTTTTAGTAAATTTCACTATAGTCAAACCTCCCTAAATGTCTTTCTAAATGCACACACTATATATTTTTCTCTAAATGCATGTTCAGTCCCAAGCATATAGAGAGCATATGGGACCTTTGCAATAGAAAAGGGGGAAACGGCTGGAAAAAATAAAAAATGAGTTAGTGCTAAATCTGAACATATTTTGACCTAAAAATCATATTTGGCATATAAAAGTAAAATTGATTTTTTCCGGCAGTTTCCCCCTTTTCTATTGCAAAGGTCCCATATATATGATTTCTCTTGAAATGCACACCCTCTTTAAATGCACAATTTTTCAAATTTCACTATGGTCCCAAGGGGGTAGGTTTGACTGTATTCTTAAAAGTTAAATTAAGAATTAATAAAATTAAAAAAATAAAACACAAAATTAAGCAGAAAAATGATTATTGTCTTTTCCAATATGGATAGGGACGGTTAAAAAAGAGCGACTTAGAGTCGGTTATGGAACCGATTCTAAATTCTAAATTTACCTGAATTATAAAAAATATTTACCAATTAAATAGTCGAACCTGAATCAAACTCCGGACCGGCTCAAAAGATTCGGCTCTAATCGTATCGTCATCAAATTAAAATACAGTAGGTAAATACCGAGTTTTTTTGTCAAAAATTTTTTATTGATCGATCTTAATATATTTTAGGAGAGCCGAAGTAGAACCGAAGAGGAACCGAAATGAGATCTGTCACCATCCCTATTTCCCGATGAAACAATCAACCCAAGTGGAAGTGCACCCGTAGCACAATTGCTATATAAAAGTGAAATTAAATTATTTAGAGGATCGAAATATCAGATGCATCCATATAACTAAGTTCACTTGCTTGGGGTACTCTTTAATGTACACGATTCATGAGATTTGTTACGATACAAAGAATAAACAGTGTTCCGACACATACATTGTATTCATATTATACAGCTCCTCCATGACCAAAATTATTATAATCTTCAACAATAAACATGGATTCTCCATTACGGCTTTCAAGTGCTTCCTTTCTATATTTCTATATTGCTGAAAAAGTCCTCAAATATAATATTAGCCGGAATTAATAGTCCGATCTACAAGATTTCTTGAACATTTGAGGCAATAAGTTGAAATATGCATGTAATGCGGAGGAGGGTGTGTGATCCATCTTTAAACAAATTAATTAGTCCCTTGCGAACTTCTTCATTAACACGCCGAAACATCAGTGATTCTGTAGATTTAATAACATAATTATGTAAGTATTTTGACTTCTAGTGGGTGCGTTAATGAAAGTCGTCTACGTTCTAGGCGATGATGATGGTTGCATTGCAATTTATATTTCGTGCTACCTGCTTTTTTTTTCACTCTTTACCATGAATACAATGGAGTAATTCCCGAAAAAGTACTCGATTCCATTAATTTTAAAAACCTCCATTGTCATTTTTGAGTGAGATTCAAGCGCTGAAACCATTTAGATACTTTTTTCCTTGGTATTACCATTTGTAAATGCATCTAACTCAAAATTTGGATCTCAGAATTTTCTTGCATTCGACATGGTGATAAGTGATTAAGATTTTGGATTTCGTATGTATAATTTTGAGGAAGGATTGGTTTTAAAACTTCTGGTTGTGAGTCCCATAAAGAATATAAATAGACAAATATAACAATAAATTATTTTTAAAATCAATTACTTTAAATCAATTACTAACTTCAAATCAAAAAAGTGGTTTTTTTAACAAATTGTAAATAAAATTTATTCTAAAAAATCTTCTATAAAGCAGGTGCAATATAAACAAACCTGAGTATTGTATTTTCTGTATCATCGCCTTCCATATTGTTTGTAACTTTTAAAAACTTTATTTATATATAAATGTTAAGAGAGCTCGTTCGTGCAGTAAAAGTGAAGAATAAAAATTTGTTTGTTTGCTTGAGAAGATTGAGAAGAGTAGAATAAAAATGAGGATCACAAAGTGCTTATCAAAGCGACACGAATTGTTATTGTAGATAATTGACAGCTGCGCCACATTAGCGGCGTAACCCGGTTCAATTCAAGAATTTTTTATATTAAACATCCCCTATGTTCCAAATTCTAAATCAAATCATAGTCATTTTCATATAACAGCGCGTTTTTCCCAAATAAAATTCATTTGCTTTGATAAAATTATAAAGTAATTCTTTCAGGCACAACTCTTTAGGAAAAAAATTTTTCTCAATAAAGCGAGGTGTTTTTGTTGTATTTGCTTAGTCTTTCATGTTACTTGAAAAAGCACGTGAAATACATGAAAAATATTTAATAGTAATTTTTATATGATGACCGTTTTTATTGGTTTCGATTATGACGTAATGATTTGTTATTGATTTACATATAAACGGTGCCCCCCACTCGAGTTGCACCCAAACCATTTCTCCCTTTACTTTTTCGCCCAAAGAAACAACAAACCTTTCTCTCTTTATTTATTCGCTCAAGAAACGGCAATATACTTTTAGAAGTTTACAAACCTTTTATCTCTTTACTTTTTTTACGTTTATGGATTACCCCCCTTAACAGCTAAAAGGAATTTATAAAAGGAATCAAAAGATTTTATCTTTATATAATCGCACGTTCTTCTCCAATAACATGTATGTACTAAAAGTTCGTTTTGCAGCCTTGAAATTTTTAATAAAATCGTCCCAGTTGTTAAACCCTACATTTATTTTTTGTTATTTTAGATGGACAATCAAAAACGATTTGTCAGTTCCTGAAACTTGAAAAGGACTAGAGGTTGGAACCGGTTAATTTTTAACTGGTTAGCAAATATTTTAAAGGAATTTTTGGCCGGTTCCAACTGAAACTTTAAAAATGAATCAACAAAACTTAAACTGCGAACAAGTTATTAATATTTTTTTCCCACCCCCCTCAACTTCCACCTCCACCGGCCGATCCTGCTCCTACCGCTCGAAGGCGAAGAACATACACACCCCGTCGAAATGGTGGTGGTGGTATAAATATGAGACAATTACGCGAAGAGCATGAAAATTTGCTCGACGAAATGAAGGAATTTGATAGATGGAATTCCTTCATTAATATTCTCGTGGTTGTTGTGTGGGTTTGTAGTATTGTATTCCGAACATTAAACGTATGTTTAAAAGATTATAACTGTAATTTATTTTAGTTTTGCATATACTAAACTAAAAAAATTTTTTTTTTTATCACAGTTAAAATCCAAGATATCCAAAGTATCGACGATGAAGAGCCAGCCACACCCCGTCGAAATGATAATGGTGGTATAATTGCGAGAAGATCACATTAATTTGCTCAACGAGATGAGGGATTTTGATAGGTGGAATTCCCTCATAGATATTCTTGTAATTGCATGATCATACTACCAAATTTGTTATATTTTTTACAAAGTAATGGATATAATTTGATTTTTTTTTGTAATAAATAATTTTATTTATTGATATTTTTAATAATGCAAAAAATTTAAAAAGATAATTTATATAAAAAAGATTTCTTTTTTAAAAAAAAAAATAAATTCAAACATTCCAAAAAAATAATAACTCTGCTAATAATAATATTAAAATTGCAATAAGTACGCCAAGGTATAACATTATATCTTTCTTCCGACGCTCATGCTGCATTGCTGCATTGTCATCAACTATATTATTTGCTTAATATAAATTTTTCTTCAAGAGATTTATTTATCCATATCCAGCACTCCTGCAAATGTAAGATTATTAGGCACAAATTATACAATAACTTAAAAAAAATACTACGGATTTTGAACTCCCACGACTTCAGGCATTTGGATGTTTTGCCAAATCGAAAATAAATGAAATCGAAAATAATAAAAAATAATTTAAAAGGTAATTCAAAATTTAAAATGAAAATGTTGGGTTCCATAGGAGCCATACCATTATTAGTCTTGAAATTATCAGTAATAGAAAAATATAAAGTTTCAATTTATAAAATAATTTGCAATTTTGATAATAATCTTGAAACATACATTTAAATTAAGGAATATTATTATAACGATTATTCTTACTATTGTTTAAATATGAAGCTTCCAAAACAACATATCAAAATATTCCATGTTGTTTTAAATTAGCAAATTGGTATCGTGGTATTCCATTACGTCGTCAGAAGTTTCATCGCGTTAGTGGGTTAGACGAGGTGGTGAATGTCGAGAAAAAGGACTCTTACATTAATTATACCTTTGTTGTTGGTAGTTTGTTTAAGTGTTCATCTAAAAAAAAATGTAAATTAAAATTTTCAAGCTGAAACAACTTACATTTTGTACAAATACGAATTTTAAAGTTTTTCGATATTACAATTGTTTTAAAACAATTGGAAATTGTCACGATGCAGCATTTGTAAAAAAAGTGGAAAAAGTATGAACCTTTTTTAAATTTTGCCCCCTATGTGAGAAAGAAGACTCACAAGTTATTAGCCTTATTTCATTTGATCCAATTCGATATTTATAAAATCATTTTGAATAAAAAGTAGCTCAAAGAAAATCTGTTTCAATATTTTAAAATTTTCCAAATTTCAAATGATTTTGATTAACCGCTTAATTTTTGAAGCCATCAAATAAGTCAATGATTTTCAGATGAATATCTTAAAAAAAAATTTAACTTGTTATGCTTTTTAACATAAGATTCTTATATACCATAATCGATAAAAGTTGGGGAAATGGATTCCTAATAGAAGGTGATCGTTCCCTTAATTATCCATGAGTTTCTTTTGTGAGGCATTTGAAATCACCTAAAAATTAGATATAATTACAGTTAAGTCATATTAGAATGGCTTTTTAGAAACTGACTTCATTCACGCTGAAATTGTAAAGTCCAGATAATGTATATAATACTTTTTACAACTTAAGACTTTAGAACAACAATTTTTGCAATAAATTTAAACGATCGTCAATGATTAATATTTTAAAAAAATCATTTTTATACCTTCTAAATGATTGCTCTAACATAGACGCCTAGTCAATTATATTAAATGTAATGTAAGCAAGTATAAGAAAATAAAAAAGAGTAATAGTGAAAATGAAGAGAAAAATATCATGATATCATATGATCATATGCATAAATACACGTTGGTAGAAATTGGTTATTACTCCCAAATTCACTTTTGGTAGAATTGATCAGAAAATAATTTATTTATTTATCACATGAATTTACAGTTTCAAGGGATGCGAAATTAAATAATTATTGTCATTTTGGGAAAGTACATGAGATTTCCTAGCCAGTTATCCTCAAGCAAGACTCCTACAATATACATATTGGATATTATTATTACAACAAGTTTTTAATAAAGTGATGGGATGCTGAGATCCTATTCACTCATGTTATGATAGATGTTCTAGCTAAAGGTTTTATGTTGGATTAGGGTTAATTATCGACTTTATGGGGTTAAGTGGTAGTTGGCTATATCAACTATGTGCCCAATTTTCTCAGAGTATGGAAGTAAATTTTAACTATCCTGATTCATACCTAGAGGCAAGATGTCAGCAGTTATTCAATCCACTCAAACTTTATATTTAATTTTATACTAATTAATACTAAAATTCTTTTTTTTTAAAATATTTATTTATATTTATTATCTTAATGGCTTGGCTAGCTGATTTATAATACCTTAACTTTTAAAAGGATTAAAAATAGTACATAAGACAGAATTACAGCTACATTATTGAAATTTCTGAAATAAGATTATTAAGCTATAGCGAAATAATTTTTGAAAAAAATAATTTAATCATATGTATTGAAATTCTTTTAGAAATGTCATTGAATAGAAACTGATTAAAAATAATACGTTGTCTTAAAATCTTTTACATTAAAGAAAATTCTCTATATTAAATTAATAGTAAATAAATAAATATATACATTGTAATATAATAAATAAATAAGGAGTATAAAAGATTTAAAAATATATTTTTGCATCACATCATAATTTTCACATTAAAAGTTTACATAATTATTTTTTTATTTGCTTATTGTATTGCTTTCAGTTTTTTAGTTTAATTTTTTTTCTACTTTTGCAATATTTTTTACCAGTTATTTATAAATGTTCTTTCATTTTTACATTTTGTTAGATTCATTTTCAGGTTTGATCATTTCAGTTTCAGAGTATCAATTGATATCCTTCAGCTTTTTATTTCGATTCTTCTCTTTGTTAAATTATTCTAAAAGTATTAGATAAGTGATTTTCTTTCTCTAAATTATTTTATATTATGGTTGAATAATAAAAATATTATGGCAGTAAGTGATATTGATATTTTCTTATTTTTTAAATCATCTTGATGTTTAATTTTATTTCTTTTATTTATTTTTATTTACTTTATTTGCTATTATGATTTATATATTAATTATAAAAGAATTTAAATTATAGATTAATCAAAAGTAAATGAATTTCAATACTTTAGAAAAAAAAAGAAATAGTTAATTATTTTAGTTATTTTAAAAAATTAATAAAAAGAAATCTTGTTCTTTTTTTTAAGAATATTTTTTTAAAAAAAATTCTCTTTTTTTTATTTTATTTATTGATAAATAATTTTTTTTTAAAAAAAATCTTCTTTACCTTTGTGAAGAAAGACATAAAAGTTTAATCATAAATTATTATTAAAGAAAATACTTAAATAGAGCTTTTAAATTATTTAAAATAAAAAAATATATAATATAAAATATTTTGAGTTAATTTTGAAATAACTGCGATATTTTGCTTCTAAGATTATAAAACAGATAGTTTTAGCTTACACTTATGCTTAGAAAAATTAGATATAAAGATGTGATATAGCTAATAACTTTTAAATCTCATAATATTTATAATTATAACTAGTTTAACATAAAAACACCAATAGCCAGAATGATTCAACTATTTATATATGCTATTATTAGCTTATTAAAGGAATTTATTTTATAGAATATAAATTATTTATCTTATTAAAACTTATTATTATAACAAAAATCTAATCTATTATAGATTATGAAAGTCATACTTAAAGATAGTTAACTAGAAAATTTATCTCATAATAATAATATTTAATAATTAATCTTTTAAATTGTAATCTTTATATAATTAATATACAAATAACTGATAATCTTTATTTTTTTAAAAAAGTATATTTTTTATACTTTGTATTATGAAGATAATTTTTTTTTTTTAAAAAAATATTTTCTTTATACTTTATACAATAGTAGATAATTTTATTTTGCTAAGCAAATTATGTTAATAATAGCAATTTTTAAAATTACTTATTTATACAATAATCAGTGAATAGCAAAATCATTTTTTTAATTTTTAAATCATATTAATAAATATTTAAAATATGTTTTTGTTAAATTGATTCATCAATATAATTTTATCACTAATTTTATTACTTTTAATTATTTTTTCAATTACAATTTATATTTTAATTCTAACATAAAATTACTTTTTATTAATATTTTTTTTGCATAATATTTTAAAATTTTGTAAATTGATTATTAATATTATAAATTAATAAAATATTAATCTGATATTAATAGATTAAAAGAACTATTTTAAAAAACTGTATAATAATTTAAAATAAGATGAATCAAATTAATAAGTTTACAATTCTATTTATATAAAATTTTAGTAAAATAATTTTAATAATTTATAATTTTAATGGGTGATTTAAAACAAACAAATCAAATATGTTTATTTTTTTTAATTATTTAGCAATTTTATAATTTAAATATAAAGATTTATTACTAATTTATAATGATAATATTAATTTACTATTAAATACAAATAGTATTCTTATAAAATCTTAAAAAATTTTAAAAAAAATTTTTTATTGAAGTTGATGTAATTTCTTTAGATAAGAAAAAATTTTTAAAAAGTGAAAAGTCTTATTTAATCATTATAAGAAAATAAAAAAGTAAAAATCTTTATGTATAATTAATATTTTTTAATTTATTTAGAATCTTAGATCTGTTTATTTATTTAAATATTACCTTAATTAAATATCATAATATTATTATGTAAAGTTTGTAACTTAAAATAAAATCATGTAAGGGATAAATAAATCTATAATAATTACTCAAATTATAGATGAAAATTCAGTAATGTCAAGGATTGTTTTCAAAATAAAATATAAAAATAAACATAAAGATAAATACAAAGATATTTTAAAGATTATATTTCAAAAATTTTAGATTAATAAAATTAAATTAATAAATTAAATTAATATAATATTATATAAAAGGTTTATTAATAATAAATAAAGAAATTATATATAAATGCAAAGAGTTTATAGATTAATTCAAATAAAAATAAACAATTATAATACATTTTACTTCTTTATTAATATAATAATAAGTTTATTATTTAAAGGTTATTAACTCATTTGTATTGAAATTTAAAGAAAAATACAAAAATATTTATACATATTTAATAATTAATAAAATGAATCAAATTAAATATATCAAATAAAAATAAAATAATTTATCGCTAGAAAATAAAATAAATTTGTTAATAAAGATTACTGATTTATAAAAATTAAATTGACATAAAATTTTAATGAATTATTATATTAAAAATTAAATTAGCATTTAAGATTTATATGATTGTTTAGAAAATAAATTTAATTAATTGATTTATATAAAAAACTTCAAGAAAATAAAATTAATATTATAATTGTCAATTAAATTTTTAAATAAAATTATCTATTATAATATTAAAACTTAACTATAATAAATATTATAAAATTAATAAATCAGTTCTTATCTTAGTAAGTATACAAATAATTTTTATAATATATTAAATTATTAAATAATTTTTCATATTAAGGCTATCTTTACAAGGTATATGAAAAATTAATATAATAGATCAGTACAATATAATATTATAGATAAATAAATTGAACATTATTATAGAACTAGTATAACATAGTATAATTTAGAAAATTCATATTATTTGAAATTTGTATTGTAAAACTAAAATTTTATTTATTTATATTAATATTTTTATAGATCTAATGAACAATAAATTATTTAATTTTTTAATAACATAAAAAAAATTAAATAAATCAAAAAATTTACTTACAATAGTATTCTTAATAATTTTATATTATCATCTTTTTATTAAATACTGAATTTATTTATATAGTAAGAATTTTTAATTTTTTAAAAAATAAAATATTGAAAGTATTCATATATTTTATAAATATAATCAGTATACATAAATAATCTAAATAGTAAAACACTTAAATTTAATAAAGCATAATATTATTAAGAAATTAACTTAAAAATTACTAAATACTCTTAAGTAAAAGTTATTCAAATTTTGAAATCAATTAATAAATAAATCTAAATCTTAAATAATCAAAATAAAAAAAATAAAATTAGTAAATAAGGTATAATTAAGAAATATTTTATTATATTATTTAGTATAAAACACATTCTTAAATAAATATATTTTGCTAATTTTTTATAGTTAGATTCAATATTATTGTCTAATTGATTAGTTTTTATAACTTTGTGAAATTCATCTTTTTATAATAGGTTAAAAAATATACAGAAAAAATACATAAGAAATTTATTAATAAAAAAGAGTAGAATTTTAATTTTATTGAAGAAATTTATAAATACAGAATTAGATTAATTAAATAATGATTTAAATTTAACTTAAGATTATTCTAAGAAAAATTTATTCAAAATTTTCTTAATATGATTTTTATGTAATTGATTATTAATTAATACTATATATAGTTTATGCTATATAGTAGTTAGTATTAGGTAATTTTACTTTATATAAAGTTAGCTATGGCTGTTTCTAAAAAGAAAAGAATAGGTATAAATTTAGTTAACTTTATACATAAACTATGGTGGTGTGAATTTTTCTTATAAGTTCTTTTAATTTTTTAATTTCTAACAAAAATATCAATATTCTTTTTTATGATATAAATTTTTAGATTCTGAAAGTGAAAATTAAAGTGATAAAGAAAATGATGGTAATGATAATGAAACCTCAATTCAATTACCAAAACCAATCACTACTACTCAACTACTTATTACAAATTATTTATCATAACCTTTAACAAAGAAAGATAATCCATATTTTAAAATCTTACTATTATAAATATTAGTTTCAAATGGATTATCTTTTACTTTTTTTGAAAATCAAGAAATAAAAGATGTATTTGAATTTATTGCTTCAGCCTTAAAATTACCAAGTCAGAAAAGGATGAGTAATTGAATTTTACTAAAATTAACTAAAATGTTAACAGAATCTATTACAAAAATTGCATAAAATGATAAAATTAGAATAATAGTAAGCATTTGATTGTTGGATAAATGTTAAACAAAAGCATTTATTTGGTATAATTTTTATAACAATAACAGGTGAAATACATATTTGGAATACAAAATATATAAGTGATATAAGATTAAAAACTGAAAATATAATTGATCATGTTAAAAGTATAATAATTGAAGCTGAAAAAAATAATACTAAAATAAA
>CAJVPQ010001285.1:0-19131 GCA_910591825.1 Funneliformis caledonium
AAAAATTAGTGTGCAGTTAAGTTATCCTTACCTCGTCTATGTGGAGTTACAATAAATGTGATTTGGTAATAAAGGTCGACATTAGATGCTTTGAAGGTAGGTTTGTTCAACCATAGGTAATACCGAATCCTCATTTGAAAATCTTTTAAATCAACGAGCTTCGCCTATCGTAGATAAAAGGTTCCGATTAAATTTTTCTTTTTTGTCAAAAAACTTTTTGGATAAATATCTTCCATCAGAAATTAACAATTTAATAACTCTTCAAGAAGTTGTGTCTAACTGCTCGTAAATATTTTTAAATATAAAGCTTTTTAGTGTTCATAAACCATGACTCCGCAAGATTAATGATTCAAATATATATAACTGATAATTTTATTACCTGCGTATATAATTTGTTATTCGATTATTTAATTGTGAAATTAAATCATATTATAATAACGGTGTTAATAAAAAATCGAGTCTTCTGTCAAGAACCAACAACCCTTACGGAGTACCAGTAAGTAATAATAGTGTCGATTTGCATAAATCAGAGATTTCTGCGGTAAGAAACTTTCATTTTGAAATTAAAATTGGATTTCAAATATTCGAAATGATATATACATTTTTTTTTTTATTGAATCATTGTATTTTATTTTTTTGATTTTAGTTGATTTATTTTATTAATTTATTTATTAAGAAAGTTCTTTCCCTTTGATCCTAAGGGATCCATAACATGTTTAAATAATTTTACCGAGTATATTTCCAGAAAATTTTTCCTCATGACAAAAACTAAAAATTAAATCGTTTAAACGAGACATGATCAAAAATATATAACTACTATGTTTCAATACGTAATCACTTCATCGGCTTAGTAAGATTTCAGAATTTCACATTTTAACGAAATTTATGACAAATTCGGGAAATACCACTTATCGAAGTTTTAGCGAATGAAATTTACCTATTGAATCAAACTCTTTGAGGATGGAATAAGATAAGTCACGGAGAAATGATTTATTTATTTCATTTTTGTGATACAGTTTCACATCTTTTCTCATCAAAAGCCAAATCAAAACATAGGGGTTTCGACTTTTTCCATTAGCCAGAAAATTGGTCCAGTAAATATACAATTTAGTACTTCTTATTCGTGATGAAAACAGCGAAATTGATAAATTGTTTTTCAAATTATGCAAACAAAAAGTTCAAAAAGCATAATGTATTTATTTTATGAAACGCATTCCCACGAGAAAATGTTAAAGCCAAAGTATTGTATAAACTTTCGATAAGGTTATTCATTTCAATATTACGGTACTGTCAAAACTTAAGGATTTATCCACAACTGTTTACTAAGCTTATTAATTTCTGAATATGGAAGATAAATTCCCAAACAAATGAATAAGTTTATGTACGAAGTTAACAATCAAGTTGTTAAAATCTAAGAAAGATTCATACAACAATTTATATTATCAAAATACCCTTTTGGTAGTTAGCTATCACAATCAAAACTTATATGGAGACACAAAGAAGTGTGAAAGTGTAAATAAGTAGAATTAACAAATCCAATCCCAAGACTTATAAATATAATGAATAAGATAAATGTATTAACCATTTTAATATATAATAATTAAAATAGGTATAATAAAGAAAATAGATTCGTTAGATAAATTAGATATAAGTAATATATATATATTTTAAAGATTTTTCCACAGCTAAAGGTTACGTGACATTATACTCGGGGTTTTTGCACCTTATCCCCCAACTATACAGCGACCTCCAACTTTCTCCTGGTTACACAAACTCTTATTAGCTTATAGCTTTAGTCTTTATGCTTAGCAATCAGTTTATTGGACAATGGTTTAATTTATAGAAAATTATTTAATTTTAGGCTGCATTTCGGTATCTGGGTGCAGCTACGAATTGGGTGGGCAATGTAAAATCTTACCCGATTCGTAGCTGCGCCCGATACCGAAAATACGACCTTAAAAATCAGCTGTCGCAACTACTTGTCTCTCTTATCAATAATCATTAATTTTCTATGTGGTTCAAGTCGGAGCTGTTTGAACAGGAATTTCTTAGCTATGCAGATCGTATGCTTAGGATCGTTATCTTGCCGAAGGCACTAAATGTATCAACTACATGATATTAGGAATAAGCTTCCTTATGATTTCATCTTAAAGACTGGTATTTGTACCGATTACAAAATCCACCTCATGCGTTGATCCTTTTGAATACGAAAATATAAATGTTGCAGATTCTAACACTTTTGTTAGTGCAACCTTGTAATCGTTAGGGTTGCAATTGGCACTATTTGTCATGATCAAAGCCATTTAACTGCCGAAGTATCATATTCTATTGCAATAATTTGGATGCTAACTATCAAGAAGAATTGCAGGATTTCTTCTAAATATACTGTCCAAGAGTTTTAGACCTCTGAGGTGATTTCTGGAACGACGGAAAGTTGTTTTCTTTATCATTACCAGATTATAATATATTTTGAACCTTGATCATTTTATTTTTTATGAAATTGTATAAATGATTTACAATACACCTGCTTAACAGTTAATTCCAAAGTAGCGTCATGGCTGCCGGGTCATATATACTTATAAATGGTGACAACCAGCATTTACTAACAAAAAATTTCTCTGTCCTAAATATTCTTAGTAAAATTGAAGAATGGTCGAATTTCATCGATAATATTTGTTATTTTAGAACAGTAGCACAAATACCTTTGTTCCTGCATAAACTTTTTACAGGGAGAAAGGAAAATGTAGTAAATGGTAAATATAATATTCTATAGATTCAAATTGGAATTAAAGGTCACTTGTTGTGCCGCTAATTAATATTTTATAAATAATATAATATTTCATTGAATTTTTAACATAAACATGTATAATAATTATAGAATATTTATTAAATGTTTGCAATAATTTGAGAGTATTTGTATTCTTTTTCAACAGCAAATGTTCTCTATTTAAGGATTTAGGTTTTTAATCTTTTTTTTTTTTTTTTTTTTAGGTTTTTCAAACGCAACCCTAAGAAAATTGTCACAAGTTTCTTAAGAAGAATGTACTAAAATTGAACGTACAGGTGTTAGCGTTATTTCAATTTGTATAAATACCGTGTTATTTTGGTCGGGTGGTTATTAATCTGAGGGTGAAGAAATTACAATTTACCCTAGATGTAATCCGAACCTTTTTGCTGGTCATAACCACACACAAGATAAATTTTAGGAATATAGCCAATCGAGTTTTAGATTCCGAGATCCGTTTAAAAATCGAGGAAAAAAAAATATCCTAATCTGCATTCTCGTATGGTCCTCTAGTAAACCGTTGCCAAAATATTGGATGATTTTCTTAGTGATAGTAGCGAAAGGTTATATTTTATCTGTTTATTTGGTTGAAAACCCAAGAAACATGTATCATGTCTTTTCTTTTCTAGTATATTTGTTATATCTCGCCCGTATTTAAGATATTTCTGTGTAGTTTTAATTAAATATATATCATTTTTTTATATCCCTTTAAAATTTCGTAGTAAGAGTGAAGAGACGGAACTTTTAATTCCGACTTTCTATCTTACGTTTTGATAAATGATGGAGGTCATTAATATTTGCGAGTCGAATGGGGCAAATCAATTTTTTTTTTAAAAAAAAAAATTTGCTTGCCTTTGTCAACATACTATTTCTAATTCTCCTTTAAATTTCGATAAAATTTGATTACTATTCAACCAAGAGAATAATATAACAAATTACTTAGTCTCGTAGAACAATTTAATTTGTACATTGACGTACGACTTGTAATCAAAAAAAAAAAATTCGAACTCATTTTTCTTTTTCATACGATTCGGATGTTAAAAAAAAATGTTCTCCTGTCATTACAAATGATTATTGAAATTTTAGAATTTCGGTGATACACCATTTTTTCGGTTACATCGATATTCTGACGACAAAACCATCGAATTAGGCGAGTTTAATGGAAAGAAATGTCTATATAAAATCAATTTTGTTCTATCGAAAAAGCACGCTTATATAAAGCATAGAAATTATGTTATATTATGGATTAGGGATCGTAACAGTCGGTCGTGGTCGGTCAACGGTCGGTCAAAGGCCTTTGACCGACCGACCAGTTAACTAACCGATTTTTACCGAACGGTTGACTGACCGGTCCGGTTAATAGTAAAAAAATTGAGCAGTTACGGCTTAATAGAAAATTTTAATTTAGCAAAATATTATAATTTGATTCTTGCTTTAACAATTCTATCATGGCATTTTTTAAAACTACTGTATAGTGGCGCAGCATTATAGCGGACTTTTAAATTTTTTTTTTTATAGGTAATTAAAATAAAATTTTGATTTGTAAATTTAATACAAAGTGTTTAAAACATGGTTCAGTCTCAAATCAGTCGGTCAAAATCGGTCAGAATCGGTCGTTCTACCGGATCCTATATGTTGGTTCATACAACAATTACTCTTACCGATCGGTGTAAAGAAGGGAAGGGATTCGTACAAAAATATATTGTTCAACAAGTTTTTATATACTCGTGAAACGTTGGGGAAAATTAGTGAAACCGATTGACATGACACCGTATTAAATGAACAATATTAAAACGAACAACAATCCATTTGAATTGTACGGCAGTTTTATGCGGTTGATGCTTCCGGCATGCAGCTTAGGCTTATTTTAATTTCATCAATAAGATGGCAAATTATTACATGATGAATGTATGAGGACAACTTTCTAAAAAAAAAAAAAATAAATTATAAAAATTATAACTTTACGTTTTCTAAAATAAATTTATTTTTCTTGAGCAAAAAGATTAATTTCTTTATTCTTGAAATGGTCGACCCACCGATGATTATTTCCGTACAAGACCACGTAGTACACGGAGATGGAGTCAAATCACTTGAAATAATAAATACTAGATATGATATGGTAGCAATGTCGCCAAATGCAAAATATATTGTCGGTTATGGTCTTGATAACGATAAAAACGGATGTATTGTCGGATGGAATATTCAAGACATAAATGAAGGAAAATTAGAATTAGATGATACGGTTAAACCATATGACTTGAAATATAGGTCTGTATTCTACTTTTCTGTCTCTGACAAAAAAATAAACTTATCTGTCTCTGACGAAAAAATAGTAGCGTTTACGTCATATCGATATGGAAATAGTAAGTATTTATAATTCAAATTGTTTTTTGTTTATAAATAATTTAATGACAATTTTTTTTTGTTATTTTTTTTTAGAAATAATTGATATGAACAATCAGGATCGAAAAATAGAATTAGATTTAATGATTGAATTAACTATTTTATCATATCATTTTAATACAAAAAATGAGCTTATCTTACTTGGTCATAAAAATGATAATGGTTCTTTCTTTATTTGGGTTCATTCAACACAAACTGAAGATAACAAATGGAATTTTCAAAATGAATATGAAATAGCTGAAGGAATGGAGTTAATAAGTATAAAGAATGATAAAATTTGGTTACGTAATGGAAACAGCATAAAGGAATCAAATTATATAACTTGTAAAAATAAATATATTCGTATTTTCAAAGACATAAACGAGGTAATTTTTTTAGAATATTTTTTAAATAATCGAAAATTTAATGGAATGGAAATACAAATTAATATTTATACCTCGAAAAATGACAGGTTAAAACGGAAGATATTCGTATTTCTAGTAATGATAAGTTTACTTGTCTGAAAATAAATGATGAAATAATTGTTTATTCGGATGAAATTGAAAAGCCTTTTGCATTATTGGATACAAATTATGGTATGTTCATTTCAAAAAATGCAAATATGTCAATATATTATCATTTATATAAAATCATTTCGTTTTTAGGTATACATTTATGAAACAACATACTGACTTGCAATATTTGTTACTCTCATTAATTGGCAATATGTCGAATAATAAAACTTGGGTTTATTGCTTAAACCATATAACGAAAGATCCGTTATTAAAGAATAATAAAACTTGGAATTCCTTTTTAAATCAATTAATGAATAATTCATTAAAGTATTTACCACTTCTATTCTTTCAAAACCATTTATTTGTAATTGTAGACGATTCCGTTCTTAAAATTAAAATTGATTTGGAGTTAGATATCAATTCTTTAGAGGAATTACAAATATATGAAGATGCAGAAAATTGGATGGCATATTTCGGAATCGAAAAGGCTAAAAATAACAATAATCCGTTTATTACCAATATGGAGATTGATAATGGATTATATAAATATCTTTGGGATTATAATAAAGAACTAGTTTTACAGAATCAGAATATTAAAGTAAATATTCATAAGGTTATAAATATTATCGCATTACGTGTTTATAAAAGAGCTAATGAGGATGATAATTGGTATTTAACGGTTGAATATGTTCAAATGATTAAAGGACAAGAAAGTATAGATATAATTGAAGCCAAAATGATAAATAACGATATTGGTATCCTAACTAGTATTGGCATTTTTATCTTAAATATGAGTGAAAATGATAAAATATCATTAAAACATTTTCATTATACATTGATGAAAAGAACTATTTTCGGCGACTACCCTACATTTGTCGATTATAAGGAACTAATTATGGGATGGATCTCATACATAAACAATGATAAATTAGATTTTTTAAAATATGGTCATGTATTACTTAGGTTTGCAATTAAGGTGCATGACATAAAATTAATATCTGATATTTATAAAACATGTTTTTATAATTTCAAACAAGATTTAGAAAATAATAAAACTTTCTTGAGTATTATTACTACGACGATGCCATTATTTAAAGAATCTTATCCTGACTATCTTATAAGATATTCATTGGATACAAACATGATAATAGATTCTATGGATTATAATGTCAGACAACAAACACCCTTATATCTTCATCCTTGCACTAAAAAGGAAAAAATTAATACACGTTCTTCAATCGAACGTATTATATTTTGGATTATTAATTGTTTATTATTTTCATGCGTTTACATTTATAACATTTGTGCTTCAGTATATATAAATATTAAGATTATTCCACGTGATAAAGAATTAAAACCCGCAATTACATTTATCATTCCATATTTCAAATTTGTTAGTTATCCACAAAAATATAGTTGGTGGAAGGAATTAATTAAACCTCAACCTAGTCCATTTGTAGAAACCATATCTAGAGATATATATAAAACAATGAATGGGGAAGCTTTGATTATTTTCAAATGGAATTCATATGGAAAATTATAATACGCGATTATATGGATGGGATTTATGGCTTTACTTGGATGTTTTACTGTTGCTGCAACAATTTCTGAAGATCTTATATCTCAAGATATTAGAAAAAACCTATTGCTTGCCTCAATGATCCTTGGATTTATTCATTTAACTTTTGAAATTCGTCAATTCATTTAAAATCCCTTCAAGTGGATTCGTGATTTTTGGAATATATTTGGTATGTTAAATGCTGCTGAAATTAATTATTTCAAGGAATATAATTAATTCTTATAGATATAACAGCATATCTTCTTACAATTGGTTCTTCTATTTATTGGTACCAAACAAATGACAGAAATGTTCAACTGCTTTCTATCACGTGTTTATTTTTAGATATGAAATTTCTATTATTTTTTAGAGTATTTGAATCCTTTGGTGTCTATTTTGCGATTATTATTAGTGTTGCAAAACGAATATTCTCTTTCCTGGTGGTCTTAGGAATCATTATAATTAGTTTTGCACATGCATTTTACATCTTATTGTCTCTAGAAGATCCTTGGAAAATCACAACTACTTATACTACTTCTGATCAAGTAGGGTCAACTGATCCTAATCCATTCATAATTCAAGCCCCTGATGAAAATACAAACTTGTTCAGTGATTATGGTACCTCTCTTTTTGCGATATATTTATTTTTAGCAGGTATGGTTCGATGCATTTTTTAAATAATATAGTTATTGTAATATCCCATAGCTGATTCAATTCATTACAGGAGATTCGAGCGCTTTAACCCCATGGCCATATAAAGATAATAAAATACTTGTCTTATTGATGGTTTCATTCTCTTTCTTGGTCGTCATATATCTCATGAATTTGTTTATCGGGTTACTTAATAACGAGATCGAAAAGGATAACAATAAAGTCTCGTATTTGTTACAAAAAGCGAGGGTACGATATTTAGAAAGTATCATAATTTCTGAACTTTATTAATGTTTTAACTAATATTTATTTTCTTTAAGATTTTAGCAGAGATTGAGTTATTTTACTTACTTCCATATCAAAGACGTAGGGAATCCTGGTTTCCTGATGTAATGTATGTCCACTTTGTATATTGCTTTGATCTTTTAATTGTTATATTATTCTTGCAATTCACCCTAATACGCCCAATATTTTATTAGCTATTATCATGCCGATGTTGATGTGGTGCGTAGAAGGGTTAATGAACTAATTAAGGATAATGAATGGGGTTCTGTTGAATTTCCAGAGATGAATAAAAAACTATTAGATCAAATAAAAATTCAAAAATAAGTTTTTATCATCATTATAAAGATTTAAATATTTCGATGCAATGTTATTTTTTATTCTTTCTTATTACCTTTAGATTAAGTTCTTCATTTGTTGTATAATTTTAATCTTTGTTTTTATTTAAAAATTGATAAATATATATTTTTTTAAAATAAATTTTGCTATTTTAAAAGTATTCATGACAATTTGAGAAGGAAGTATAAGATGGACATATATAGATTAAAATAATAAATTTTAATTGTCGCGTTCTAATGTCAAAATTGTTTTGATTTCCGCAGATTCATTTTTACAAGATAAAAATCTTTATTTGTGAAGAACGTTAATAGTTTAATAAATATGTTACATTATTGTTTTAAAATATATAGGTTGCTATTTCTAGACTTGCTAGATACATAATAATCTTATTTCATGAAAAATCGGTAATTATTTTTATTTTTATGATGACGTGGGTATTTAAAAATTCTTATCGTATTTAATCAATTAAAATTTTGAGTAATTAATTATTAATTCATATCGGTTTATTATATTTTTTTTTGAAAATTCCACACTAATCAAACTTTTATTCCTTTGGGAAAGTTATGTTATAATTATTCTATTTCCCAATGTTAATATTATAAATAGGCACATGCATTTCGCATCTTACGTTTAAATTAAAATTTCTTTAAATCATTATTAGAAATCAATAATAAGTTCTTGATTAATATTTGCGGTATCCGATAAAATCAGCGAAAAATTTTAGTTGAACCGAAGCTGGTAGGGTAATATCGGTAAGAAGTATTTCAAGGACAACAAACAGAATGAAAGAGATTAATCAGTTATTTCTGCCTATCGTGATGAGAAGAAATTCTCCTGACGAAATGAAATTTATGGGTTATATTTAAAACAATACCTAAAAGACGAATAAATTAATAGGTATTTCTTGAATTATTAACTGTCTTTATCTCAGTAAAGTTTTTTTTTATAGTTTGAAACAATGAATTTAATAAATTCACCTTTTCTAAAATCAAGATAAAGCTGGCTGCAAGCCGAATAACAAAATCGATTCCATATTTAATTGATGCATTAATGCGGCTATTCCATTGATGTATACTTTTAAAAGAAAATTAATTATTAACAGTTTAATTCAACTAACTTCGTAAATAAATTACCGAAAATCACTTCGGAAAGGTCTTATGGGGAATGTATTAAAGTTCTTGCTGCAGTGAAGTCTTTAAATGGTACACTTACAGTATAAATTTAATTTCAATTAATTCATCATTATAATTTCCATAATCTAAGCTTCCGCAAGGGTATTATACAAACCTGTATATTATGGTTTCAATTGTGTGTATAGTATGGTTCTTTTTAATGTATGTAATATAT
The DNA here is from genome assembly GCA_910591825.1 of Funneliformis caledonium. NCBI lineage: Eukaryota > Fungi > Glomeromycota > Glomeromycetes > Glomerales > Glomeraceae > Funneliformis > Funneliformis caledonium. The sequence continues at coordinate 9,860 of CAJVPQ010001285.1, forward strand.
GTATACTTTAAAACTATACCTATACATATGATTTTTTAATAACAAATAGTCCATACTTGTGTAGTTTCTAATACTATATATGAAAAAAACCATATTCAAACCGCACTAAGGTTTGTTACATGCCCCTTCCGCAAGTAGTCTATTTATTATAAATATTTGTTGATAACTAATTGATTTTTTTGTTGTCCATATTAATTATGACTCATCATTATATATCATTGTATCGATATCTAATCTTAAGCTTATTAATATTTAAAAGAATTTAACTTAAATATTCTTTATCATACGAGTTTGGGAAGAATTTAATATCAAAGACATTGATGAAAATTAGCTTTTGATTGATACTCTTTGATTATCTCAAATCGAAATTATTTAAGCAACTTTATTAATGAATTAAACGATGCAAGAATTTTAAAAATTTTAAAAATAGTTCGTTTTTAAAATAAATAAAAATAAATAAAATAAATATCCAATATTTAAATGCTATTAAATTTAATAAATAAATGCCGCGAAAATAAATGCTATCTTTGACTGACTGAAATATAAAAATTTTTAAATAAGTTGACAGTAAACTTGTACCAAATTATAAATTGGCATAGTATCACCCAGTAAATTTGTCACCTGCCGATAACAAAAAATTACTTTAAAAAAATTTTTTTAAAGAACATATAATTTTTAACTTTAAATATTTTTTTTAACGAATTTAAAATTTAACTTAATGATTAAATACTTTTTAGGTTTATTTAATATAATTATAAAAGAATATTTATAACTTTTAAATTTCTATTATTATTGTCAATAAAATGTGTTTTTGGTTTTACCCTTCCATGTTCACGGCATTGTTAACTGACGTCTATATTATTTTATTTGCTGAACCATTTGTTCGAGAGGAGTAAAATTTGATAATATATTTAGGGATGCTAATGGTCACGGTCATGACCGGTCATAACCGTGACCGATATCGGTCGGTCAAAGGCTTCTGACCGATTTTGACGACCGGTTGACCAACTGACTTGAGACTGAACCACCATGTTTTAAATAGTAAAACACATTGCATTAAAATTAAGAAAATCAACATTTTATTTTAATTATCTATAAATTAATATTTTGAAATTTTGAAAAAAAATAAGTCCGCGATAATGCTGCGCCATTAAATAAAATGACAGAGCAGTTTTAAAAATTTCCATGTTAAAGCAAGAATCAAAATTATAATAATTGGCTAAATTAAAACTTTCTATTGAACCAAAACTGCCTCTGATCGACCGTTGACCGACTACGACCGACCGTTACCATCCCTAAATATATTCTCCAACCATTTTTTTTCTTTGAAGCAAATTAGCAGATTCATCTAAGAGTTTTTGCATCAATAAAATATTAGCATTTACAATGCAATAACTCCTTCATTATATAAATAAAAATTTACCTCATTCAATAAAATTTTATTTTTAATTATTGCGTTTCCACAAAATTCTGCATCATTATCTTCATTATCTGAATTTTCCGCAATTAAAATAGGATTAGGATTAATGTTAGATTCACTTGCTATATATTGGCTTTTAGTTGGATCATAATCAAGTTCTTGCCAAACTATAGTTTTTGAGCAAAATATTAAAGAATAGACCCATTTCTTTGAATCTGATGAAAGTAAATACAAATAAAGATATAAAAATAAAATCTTTTCTTGCCAAAATAAATAATAATAAAATTATATAACCTTTTTAAAAATGTTTTATCCATTTTTTCCATCGGCGTAACCAATGTTTGCATAATAAAACCGATTGGATAAATAATATGAACAAGAGCAAATCCATTTTGATTGATCCGTTAAATATTTTCTATATTTTGAGCAGTTTTAGAAGCTAATAATCTCCACTCAGTTTTAAAATCTTTTCGCCAAGAGTTGATTCTTGCCCATTACATAAAAGATTATAACGCTTTAATTACTGAAAAACCACTTTTTTGGTAATTACAAAACAGAGCAAATCAAGTATTAGACGAGCAAACTTATATAAATGATCCCGCTTTATTATTCTCCAATGTGATTCAATAAGCATAGTTGTTTTATTAATTATAATTTCAGGAGCCCAAAGGCAAAATTGAGACCAATTATACCAATTCTTCCATAAATAAGCCCATGCCATTTGTAAGTTTTTTTGGTAACAAATTGAAACATTGTCTTTACACAATGAATCCAAATTTCCTGCGGATTTGTTGGAATTAGCATATGATTATGAAAATGTTGCTCCATTTTTGAATTGTTATGTCTATTTGTTCCTTTATAAAAAATTTGAGCATAAGCTTTAGACGTTGTTTGTTTTATTTGAGAATTATTATTGTAATATGTGTTGTGCATAATATTAATGATTGCCAATATGGATCGATAATAGAGCATTGGTTGTGTGCTTCTAAAGCAATATATTGTGTTTATACAATTTTTTTTCTTGAAGATAAATGTTTTTCAATAGCCCTTTTTACAGGCCATAAACATAATTGAACATGTATATTTGGCTAAAGTGATAATGCTGTATTGATTTGAGTCATAACTTTGTTAGTAAGAAATACTTTTACGTTATTAACACCATGCTCTTTAAGTGCCATATACTATCCCATTAAAATTTTTGTTATTAACCGAATTTTGCCAGCTGAAACTAAAAGATAGTATAAAGAAAATGATGTTCCGTCAATCATTCTCATAATCCCATAAAGTTCTTACTTCATACTATTTGTATTATATGTTGCACCTGTAACAACAATTTCTAGAGCATATCATGAAAGTTGAGAAAGAAATGACGTAATAAAAGCATATAATTCTACAGGTTCATTTGTTTGAAAAATTATAGGAAAAATTTTCTCTTGAAGAAGTAATTTGGCAGAAATTATTTCACGAGTCCACCAGTAGTATACTTGTGCTTTAGTAAGCATTTCATATCCCAGTAACTGTTGTTCTTTGATTCTATAAAATATTTCTGATGCACTTAATTTTATATTAGCGTGAATATATTTTTTTACAATATTTGTAACTTCAAAGTGATCTGGATGGACGTGTAAAATGCGATTTAATTTAAAAAATATGAGATTGTTTTGATAGTCAATTTTTATCGATATACAACCATCACATAAGTGTCACCAAATTTTTTGGATTTGTATCACGTAGTTTAGCTTGGTCTTGGTGTTTAGTTGAACATTTATTTAATTATATACGCATATTACATCAATAATGAAATAAAATAGCCTTTGAATGAACTTGTTTAGAATAATATATATATATCTCGATATCCATCTCCTTCTGAAGCTAAAGAAATAATTCTCTTTATCTCTTTCTTCTTCGATCAAAGGTTCCAGATTTAAAATTTCTCCAATAACAAGTCGAGCACCTCCATTTTCTAAAAATTCACTTGTTTCATTCATTTCATTTATTTCTAATAAATATTCATACATAATATCAGAAAAATGACTAGGCAAGCTGGCATTTTCTTTATTATGATAAGAGTTTCTTGATGATTTTCTTCACATCAATTTCTTTTTTTTGTGTTGAGTTTTTACTTCTACATCTACTACAAGTAGTTCTTATAATGTTTTTGCTGTCCGAAAATTCATTTATATTTTTTTCTTGATAAATTCCCGAACAAACCTTTAAGTTGGACATATTGTTTGATAAAACTTGGGAAGAATTTACTAATTTTAACGTCTGCGTTTCACAAAAAAAATATTAACTCGAACCATTATTGATACAAAAAAGGAAATATATCATGTGCCGTTGACATTAGTCGCAGATTTCTTTCAAAAATAAAGCCATTTAAAATAATTTTGACGTGTATATTTTAATTAAATACTTGAATACTGTCTTGAATATTACTAATAAATATAATTAGCGAATTTCGATTGTTGGTTTAAAGTATTAAAATTATTCGTTAAAGATTAGGCACAGTTCCATGGTAAATTCATAATAGATGATCGCGAACGTTCCATGTTATGTTAAACTAAAACCCAAAAATATATATTAAGGACTAAAATTTTTTTTACTTCTTTTTAGAAATTAGTTCCAAATTTAATAATAAATATAGAAATTACAGATTACTTATTGAATGAATAATAATAAATCTAGCATTTAAAATTTAAGAGTGATCCTTATACCATGTCTAGTGAATAATACTGGTAATACTTTTTTATTATTTCGATTTATTTGGTCTTAATTATCAACTTACTAGAAATTTGTTATAACAATAATTCCTTACATTTTAATTTAGATTTTTGACTTGTAACGACAACGGAACTTATATATCTCCAAGGCCTTTCCTAAGAGAAACAAGCAATTTATTTCAATTGCTCATGACGTAGCTGCTCTTGCTTAATGTTTTCTCTTTTATAAATCTTAATTTCTACTAATTGGACTTTGTAATTTTATGAGATTTTATTTTCCGTCTTAAGTATAGTTCTAATCTTTTAATTCTTATTTATTTTATACCTCCATACACCACGATATTTATTATACCATACCAATAGGATGACGATATTGAAATGTTTGCCAAAGGCTAATAATATTTTTCATCTAATTTTTGTACGTGGAAAATTAGTATGATTGATAGTGGATAAAATCTGAATTTATTCGTTAGTTCAAACATCCAAAAATAGGACACCTTTCATTATTTAAATTAAATAAGTCATGTACAGTATAGTTTAAAATTCATATTTCCGTTATAGGTACGTATTTTTATGCAACTGATTAAACTATTTATTGTTTGTTCCACATCAACTAATATTATGAATGAGAGATTCCGTCACTAATGTTTAAAAAAACTGTTAATCAAAGATGATAAATAGCATAATTTTATGAACTTTAAATTAATAATATCCTAGGTGGTGGTAATTTGTCTCTCTACAGTTTTACTTAAAGGAAAAATTTAAATAATTATCGTTTACATTTTAGGGTAAAAAAATAGAAATGAAAAATTCTGGACAGCAGTTTTGATATTTTTTGGGACAAAACGGACATTTTCGATGAAATATTTTTAACATATTTTTTCATAAGGAATTCTTTAATAATTGGGAGGTTTGCTATTAAAACAAGTTACTTATATAGTTATTTAATAGCAAAACCTCCCAATTGATGAGGTATTAATTTTTATTCTTGTAATAACGCCCAACTTTGAATTTGGATAAAGGAAAGTAATAAAATTGAGAGATCGAACAAATTGAAGTAAATTTGTGAAGTTGTAATTTAAATTTCATGTTTTTAAATTTTTTTTATTTAGAAATAATTATTCGCTACGTTTTGAAGTTCAATATTATCATCCTCATTCAAATTGCGGACATAAACAGTTGTAAATCATCTGTTCTGCTTTACGTAAATATAAGTAACAAACAAACGAAGCTTAGCATTATTTTAATCAAATGTAAAACGCTTTTACAATACTAATCAATTTTTCAGATTTATAGTTATTCAAATTAAAGTAAAAAGTATTCGAATATTGAATTTATTTTATTTATTTACTTTATTTTATCCTCTTTATGCTTCTGAAAACCCCTAAAAAAGAATCATTCCCAAAGACTTGCACGAATAGATTATCAATTTTTTTTTAATAGATGACTTAATAATTTTTAAATGCCGAGTCATTTATTGAAACTGATTTGGTTTTTATTGATTCTATAAAAAGTAAACTAATTAGAATTTATAAAAATACAAATAAAGCAAAAAAATAGAAGGAAAAAAAAAAGATTAAAAATAAGAAAGCGCTACCGGTTATCTTTTTTTTAGGTTATTGAAAACAGTATTGATTTAAAATTTTAAATTTAGTGTTACATCATTAAGATTGATTATAAAAATCAATTATTAATGCCATCGAATTATAATATTCTTTTTTTTAGTATGTAATAAAATTAAAATAAAATGGCGAAACTGCGATGGGGGGGTAACGACAATTTTGGTAATCTACAAAGTATAAAATGATTTTAAAAAATATCGGGTAGTTTCAAAAAAAAGAATACTTCTTAATTTTCAATTATACTAAAGATGTCTTATGATAAAATTAATATAAACGAATTTGTTTAATTATTATAATCCTCATTGTGGTAATTATTGCCGTTAATTATGCCCATATAAACTGAAGAATTCATCGAAACAACAAGATCCAAAAGAGCCTGTACCACAAAAAGAAACCGAGCCAAAAAACTCTAATGAATGAAATAAAATATATACAAAAAAAATGTATAATATAAGTAAAAATAAATAAAATAAAAAAAAAATAAAATATTTAACCAAACGAATAGGATTTTTATTTGAAAATAGAAATATTCAAATAACGAATTTAAAATAAATTCTAAAGCTTCCTTTTCTTCTTTCTGCCCCTTCGCTGAATTTATCTAATGATCAGATCGTATTTTTTAAAAAAGAAAAAAATGTTACAATGATCGTTGGTTTTTTCAATATTCGATATTCGCACGAGATCATATTTTTATTTTTAAAAATATATATATATATATTGTATAATAAAAAAAATTACTTGAAGTTATTAAATATAAACAAAGATTTAAACTCACTTAAACTACGACTTTTATATTGAATAAATCAAATAATATAATAAAAATAAATTTTTAAAAAATAAAAATTCAAATATATCTTTTTTATTGATTTATAAAAAAAAATTTAATAATTAATCCTATTTCCATTTGCGGCAATTCGCCGCGCATGCTATCGACCAGTTTTTGCCATATTCTGGAGGAATATTTTTCCATACATCCTTTACATACTTTTCAAGTGCTTTAATACTAGATGGTGGTGGAGTTGGTGTTAAAGAACCAGACGTTTAAGAATAATATAAACAGCCGTTTTGCTGATTTGCTATGGTATAACCCGACTGTCCACATTTATAACCATAAGCAATAGCACCACGAGTTTTTGAGTAAGTACTTTCATATTTGACATGAACTTACTTAAAAGAGAAAAGATTTGGGGTATTGTTTATCATTATGAGTAAAAAATGACATTTGTTTTTAATTATGTAATCACGTAACGATCGACCTGCCTAATTTTGACAAATCAAAATGTGTGTCCACGTGCTATATACGTAATACTGTAGTATACAAAATAAATAAAATGAATACTATAGCTACAAACGCTTAGCAAACAAATTTAAATTAAAGAACACTCTTTCACCATGTATCACCATTTATATTTTGCAAAGGTAGCTATTTTTTTTTTAAAAAAGAGTAAATAGATAGTAAAAAAATGCAATTTAGATAAAACTATTCAATTATTCACCCTTTTAATTAATTGATTCAGATTTTATAACACTGTTTATCTATATAAAAAAATTTTTTTATAATAGACTTCATCTTTGCTTTAGATAGAGAAATTTGGAGATCTTCTCTTAAAGCCTAATACGGAGAAGAGTACACATCTTGCACTTTCTTTGTTTAATATAATTGATTCGCCTCCATTATAAAATTTCGCTTTCCTCTTACCGACTTAACGAGCTGACACATCCAATAGTTGGCGTGACAGTAAAAATCCTAAAAATCAAAAAAAAAAAAATTAAAATTTATAGAAAAATTTCAAAAAAAAACTATTTCTATCCTTATTTCAAATATTTGTCGCAGATAATAAGAACCTAAAAATATATATATACCTTACCTCCATTCGTTGCCGCAGTAAAAATAGAGAGAAGTAAATATCCGAACGGATTTGGTAAAACAATTACGCTAAAACAACTGCGTAACTTTGCCAAAATCCTTAACTACTCTCTCCTGCTACAATAATTAATTAACAATTTGGATTTGTCAAGTTCTAAAAAACTTAAAAAAATTGTTGAGGTGGATACAGAATATCTAATGATGGTAAGATATGTATCAGAAAAGCATTAGTTTTAGCTTTGACATTAACTTTGGCAATTTTTCGACAAAGAATATCTTTAAATATATGTAATATTTCCTCCTGTTCCAACTTGAAATGTTAGAATATTGATTTAAGAAATTGACTCAGGTAGAACGCCCAATTAAGAAAAGTGATTATGTAAATGATACAAGAAAATCGGTAATATTTTGAATTAATTATTTTCAAAGGTGCGAAACCAAAACATTTTTATTTAGATAATTCATTATTACTTTTAATCATTGCTATACACTTCAAAAATATTTTACACGCAATCAAATTTAACCAAAATATTGATTAATTTTAAGAAATGATGTCGTGTGTACTAAATATGCAAATTGAAGTGACATAAATTTTCATTTTATTATAATTATTCCTTCATTTCATTAGAACCTTGACAAAAGATTTAGTAAAGCTGCAGAATTTTGGATCAAGACAATTCAAAATAAAACAAGTGAAGTATAGTAAAAATTGGTATAACTGATGAAAAAGAATGGCGTAACAATCATCACTACAATATAAATGTATTGTATCCTAAATTTGACATCGTAAGAGTTGATGCAGATATTCGTATTATATTGAAACACAATCTATATGTTCAATTACATTTAAAGTTGCTAATATACTTTAATATAATGCAACAATTTCTTTCATCACCCCAGTTGAAAAAATTTTTAAGGGTTGGAACCAGCCTAAAAAATCCTTAAACCGATTAACAGTCTTTAACCGTTTAATTAATCAGTTAATCATTTTACATAATATGATGCGGTATGCAAATATATTCTAAAAATTATAGGTTTTCAATTGGTTAAATAAATTATTTATCATTATCTTATATGTAAAGTTTGTACACAAAATTAAAATTTAAATAAATAGAAGGGACGAAGTCTATATGTCCGAAGAAGTCAGAAATTATAAGCGATGATTGAAATTTTATTCAATCAAATAATTAATTAATAATGTATAAGATAAATTCAATCAATGCTCAAAAGAAGCACCGCAACGTTTAGTAGTGCCGGTCCATTAATGATGTTTGATTTTCTTCGTCAACAATTATAAGTACTGAGGATTCTTCATATAACGGAAAGTTATAGTTCCTTCAAAATTCTATACCATGATATTTTTTGAAAAGTGAATTAAAAAAGTATCTGTTAGTTATAACGTGAAATACAACATTATTAATTATTTCAGTGAACACGATAATATCATTTATTAAACTATAATTCAATAAGGTTAAAATATCAATTTTTTTAAACAAATGTAATATCATGTGTAATATATTAAAAAAAAAAACTATGAATTATAATATTTCATAATCTATCAAATTATATAAAATAAAATTAGATAACTGAATTTTCATAAATTACCTAGAAAGATCAATTACTATTTGATTTACATTTGTATA